>PVJL010005067.1:58345-115576 GCA_004026885.1 Lyroderma lyra
AAAAAAAAAAAAAAAAAAAAAAAAAAAAAAAAAAAAAAAAAAAAAAAAAAAAAAAGAAGAAGAAGAAAACATAAATGAACTGGACTATATCAAACAAAAAAGCTTCTGAAGAACAAAAGAAACCAGCAACAAAACAAAGAGGCAATCAACTAAATGGAAAAAGATATTTGCAAACAACACCTCTCATAAGAGGCTACTATCCAAAATATATAAAAAAAATTCATGCAACTCAACAATAAAAAAACAAACAATCCAATTGAAAAATGGGCAAAGGACAGGAACCAACACCTCTTCCAAGAAGACATACAAACAGCCAACAGATATATGAAAAGATGCTGAACTTCATCAGCTGTTAAGGAAATATAAACCTAATCATGAGATACCACCTCACACCTATTAGAATGGCGATTTTCAGCAAGACAAGTAATAAGTGTTGGAGAGGTTGTGGAGAATAAGGAACATTCATACACTGCTGGTGGGAATGTAAATTGATATAGAAATTGGTAAATTATTTCCGCTACAGAAAACAGAATGGAGGTTGCACGAAAAGTTTTAAATAGAATTACAATAAGACCCAGCAATCCGTCTTCTGGGTATCTACCCCAAAAATCTAAAACCATTTATCCATAAAGATATATGTACCTCTGTGTTCACTGCAGCATAATTCAGAGTGGCCAAGACATGGTGTCCTTTGATAGATGATTGGATAAAGAAGATGTGGTACATACAAATATATAGTGGAATATTACTCAGTTATAAGAAAAGATTAAATACTGCCATTTATGCAACCTGGATGGATCTTGAGATCATCATGCTAAGCAAAACAAATCAGACAGAAATAGTTAAGATCCGTATAATTTCACTCATATGTGAGATATTAAACTGAAAGCAACAAATGAACAAGACAAATAAACAAATAAACAATATAGATACAGACAACAGTTCAGTGGTTACAAGAGGGTAAGGAAAGAGGGAGTGGTAGAAGAGGGTAAAGGGAATCAAATACATGGTGATGGAAGGAGAATTTACTTTGGGTGGTGAACACATATTGCAATATATAGATGATGTATTATAGAATTATATACTTGAAACCTACACAGGCTGTCTGGAAAAAATTCAGTCATATCACATGGCTGGATACTTTCCAGACAGCCCTCGTATATACAGTAGACTCTCTGTTAACTGGAATTCAAGCAACTGCCACTCTCAAACAACAGGGAAAAGTAACTGAAGAAATAATACCACATTTATCTGTCACTGGTTACCAGTTAACTGAGAGTCTACCATAGTTTTACTAATCAATGTCACAACAATAAATTCAATATAAATTTAAAAAACACATCATCTGTATATTTCACTGTGTGTTCACCACCCAATGTCAAATCTCCTTTGTCACCACGTATTTGACCCCCTTTCCTGTTTCCTACCTTCTGCCTCTGCCCCTTCCACCTGGTAACCTCTAAACTGTTATCTGCATCTGTGAGTTTTTATTTGTCTGTTGTTCTTTTGTTGCTTTCAGATGAAATACTGCCTTTTGTGACAACAGGGATGAATCTTGAGATTATCATGCTAAGTGAAATAAGTCAAAAGTCAAGAAACATTATTATACTCATATATGGGATATAAAATGTAAGTACATTTTAATGCAATTAAATATGGCATTTCTAGCATGTCTCATTTCAGATCACTATCATTAAAAAAGAACTTACATATGACACCTTTATTAACAAAAAACAAAATCAATATTTATTATACATATTTACATAGAAATTTTATATAGTTCAGTACTGACATTGGTGTAATGTGTGAGGTAGGGCATCTATCTTTTTTTCCGGAGGGTTAGCAAATTACGTAAGTAATTAATTGACAAATCTACCTTTTCTGTAGAGTTGAAATACCACAATTATGCAAATTAATCAAATAGACAAAAATATGGCTAAATAAGTGCATTCTTCACAACCTTTATACACACATGAAACATATCTGTAACTACAGCCATAGATTTTTTTACCATGTTAATCTTTCAACTTTCTTTTACTAATTTGTCATATTGTCTTTTGTAAGTTTGTAGCAAAGTGTTCGTCTAATTAGTTTAAAGTTACTTAAATATTATTTCATCTACCCATAAAGTAGAAATATTCTTCCTTTTATTCACATTTTGAGTGTTGCCTCACACTTGTTCAGAATAAGTTCTTATAGTTTTATTTCCAAATAAAGTTAATGATTTGTGAATGTGCTATTTTACTGAACATTCTTATTAATAATAATTTTTCTTGTTGAATCATTTAGGTTTTTGTTATAACATTAAACAATCTATACATGATTAAAATGTCATCACCTCATTTCAGTAGATAATTGTTACATTTCTATATTTATCTTTATTTCATAGGTTTCAACACAGCAAAATGTTCCTATATATGTATTATCTTTCTTTGAATTTTAATGACAATGACTTTAATGTTTAACAATTAAATTTGAGACTGGCTGTTGATTACTACTATATTAGAACATATTAAATAAGTAACTTACTATTTTAATGAAGTTTTAAAAAGAATTGTGAATTAATTCTTATCCAATTAATTTTTTTCATCCACTAACTTTATTTATATGTCATTATTTGACATTTTACTTTTTACTATTGCCCTATTAATTTAATGTATTTGGTAGTAAATTTTCTAACACTGAACCATTCTGCTATTTAAATGAATTTCACTTCCTCTATTATAACATTTAAAATAGCTTTTTTGTTGAGTTTATTAGAATGTTTAGCTATACATTCATAATCCAAAGTGCTCTATTTCTTTTATAGCCTGTCTGAGTTAGATTTTTATATAGGCCTTATGCTATACTTCTTAAAAACTTGATGTTCTTAAATACTGTTGAGTTTTATCCAAGGCATGTAAGGAATGTTCACCATCAGAAAACATAGATCAAAGTAATTCCCACATTAATAAATTCAACATGTAAAGTCATATGAATATTTCAAACTTGCAGAGGAAAGAATGAGGTACATTAAGCCAAAAAAGAGCAGAGGGGGACTTACAGGGAGGGTCCCCAGTTTCCCTCCTGCTAGCAGCCAGAATGGCACATCTCACTGTGGCTCAAGGACAGAGAAACCCATCTATTTCCATGGCCCTGTCACCCTTAACCCACGTAGCATGGATAACTTTAAGTGACTGCAACCTCTGCACCACAATGCTCTCCTTACCTGGATCAGGGGTGAAAAGCTGGCTCCAGCAGAGCCACCCACAAAAACTGTGTGACCAGTAACCTGGTGCAGTGAAGATGGCACATCCTGAGACTACCATCCTTCATTGTGCCACAGTCCAGGCCCCTGTTGGAGATATCTGGCAACTACAATACTCGGACCTTCCCTTACTGGTGCAAACTGGTTGCTGCCACTGGAAGCTGTTTGTCCTCTTGAGCTGACTTCCCTGGTTCCCACTGGAAGAAGAGGTGTTGCCTTACAACTGCCAAACCATCTGTCCCCCCATGCATTCCCCATGACTTCCTAAGGCAGGAGCTAAGCATGGAGGCCATGGTGGCACAGAATACCTCACATCACCCTGTACGGCCCTGGAGGATGGCTGGTTAGTCTCACTTCCTTGTATGCTCACCAATAAAAGTTACGCAGTGACCTGATTCAGGGCTCTTTTCAGTCCATGAGGCTGGCGCCCCATGGCCCTGCTTGAAACTTAATTTTGGCTGCTGTGTTTCACCACCTTGCACAGCCCTTCCTGTTCACCCACTGCCTGCGTCATGTGGGACGTGACAAAGAATCATCATCTTGGGCCAGACATAAAATAAACCAACACGAACGATAGCTGATGAGCTAGAGAAATGTCCATGCATAATTTTTGCAGTGTTTTAAGAAAGTTTATAAATTTGTATTGGGCCACATTGTGTGCAGCCTGCGGGCCACAGGTTGGACAAGCTGGGGATTGTGAGGTCCGTTAGGCCTATGAAATGTGAGTGGAGAAGGACAGCAGGTGGGGAGGTGGGAAGCAGGCAACTATGAACTCATCCCCAAAAGGTGGGGAGGCAGTGGAATGCAGGGTGGCAAAAGAACCTAGGCCCCAAGTCCCTCTCCACCTGCCTCCACCTAACCCCTGCACATGCTCCATCTCCAATGCTCTTAACTTACACATCATAAATTCAAAGATAAAATTAAGAATTTCAGGATGGCAACCAAAGGGCATTAAATCACAGTGCAAGACTCGTGAAACTGGTTTCACCATGAAGCCAGCCCCTCTTAGTTTATTATCAAGGTGAAAGTAAAAGTGTACTTTGCTTTCATTTACCAGTGTGTCCTATTTTAGAAAATAAAGTATATGGCCAACCTTCCAGTAACTTAACAAGACTACTCCTATTAGATATCCACAAGAAATTAAATGTAGTTCTACAAAAATCCATGTACAGGATGTTCATTCACTGCAGCACTCTATGTGGTGGTGCCGTATTAGAACCCACCTTAACGTACATCAGTATAAGAATGAAAAGAAAAAATAGGGATGCACTCTTTAACAGACTACATTAGTCATTAAAAATGAGTGGATAGTAAAATTGTAATACTTAATGGAGAAAAATTAGAAACAGAATAAAATATATAAGAATATAATTTATGGGGGCTTCCCTGGTGGTGTAGCGACTAGGCTTCGGTGCTCTCAACTCTGTGGTCTGGGTTTGATTCCCAGCCAGGGAACCCCCCCACCGCAAAAAATAATATAATTTATATAAGATTAAAATTATGTACATGACATACAAAAATGTACATTTTCTAGGTATACAAAATAAAAGAGTACATTGAAATGGATTATAATGGTTGCCTTTGGGACACAAGAATACAGAGAATGGGGTATCAAATGTATGGAATGCAAAAAAAGGAGAAGGGAATAAAAAGAAAGCTGAAATTAAGAGAAGGAAGCAGAGGTAAGGCACAATTCTCATCACATCATAGCAAAGGGATGTACTATTAACATGATTGGTGACTTGACATTGACCTCTATCTGGCTGAGGTAGTATTTCTGAAGTCACTCTTTCACTCATGTCCCTCCTCCAAATACACACACACACACACACACACACACACAAAGAGTACAGTCTTTGGAAGGAAGTTATTAAAGTCATTATATGCAGCTCACACTCAATGAGTGGGGCTATCTCCCATCTATTAGATGGTAGGGTAAATACATACAATATTTGGAATTCTTTGGCATGAGAGATTTGTCTATTCTTCCCCATTTATTTATTTGTTTGTTTGTTTGTTTACCCATTTTTTGCATAAGAAAGTATTCACAGACATTTATTTTATATGTAGTTCTGATCTAGTGCTATTAATATTTAATTTCTTGCTCAAAGTATTCCAGTTAAGCAACTAAGGGCTTTTATAGTTTGCTTCTAAGTCCCATTAATATACCCATATATCTATGATTTAGTTTTCTTTTTTTCTTTTCCTTTTTTCCTCTTTTGTTGAGAACCTCCTTACTTTCCTGTGCTTCAAGATACTGACTGATTCATTGTACACATTCCCTGGATTTTGCTACAATCATCTGCCATTCTCCAAGAATACCTGTTTGCTTTTATTGGAAAATAGCAATAGAAACCAAAATCTGGGAACTAGGCACACTTATTGCTACTGGGGAGTCATTACATCTAGGTCTTCTCTGCTGACAGAAGAAGAAAATATTTGAGTATATACTAAAACATGTATGCAAACATATCTACAAGTATTTCTATGTGTAATCATGTGTATCTATATTAAGCTTAATACAAATTCATACTGATGTCCCCCATTTTAATTCATAACTATTGATGATTCTATCCATTTTTTTTCTTTATTTGAAACCTTTCAGTCAACCAATGTGAAATATATGCCCCAGAATCTGTCATCCACTTATTTAACTGCTAAATTTAAGTATACATATAATTTCTCAATTGTTAATCCATAATTCCATGGGAAATACTTTATCAACTTGATAGAGTATTATGTTCAATTCCTGTTGCCTTTGGACTTACAGAGTCCACTCAATTCTATAGTTATGTAGGTCAGCATGCTCTTCCCCTATCCCTTCAATGCTCATCCCTCCATTATTTTAACACAGTTAGATTTCTTTGTCACACTTTGAATTCCGTCCTAAGGTCCCCCAATCTTCTGACTTTTAAATTTTTTCATAAATTAAGTTTCGGACTTTATGCTGTGAAGTTCTAAGGGTTTTGACAAATATATAATGCCAGGTACACACTATTACAGTACCATACAGAATAGTTTCACTGGTTTAAAAGTTACCCTTACATTTCACATATTCAACCCTCAATCTTGCCTATTCTTAATCCCTGGCAAGTACTCATTGATTTAGTATCTCTAGAGATTTGCATTTTTCATGATATTGTACAAACACAATCAAAATATATGGCCTTTTCAGACTGCCTTTTTCATTTCTCAATATTCACTTAATATCCAACCATGTCTTATTCCATTTTTCTGCTGAATTGTATTCCATCATATGTGTATACAAAAAGTTGTTTATCTGGTCATCTGGGAGGACATCTTGATTGCTTCCAGTTTTGTTGATTATGAAAAAAGCTACTAAAACATTTATGTGAAGGTTTCTGTAGGGACATACATTTTCAAATCAGTTGGGTAAATAACTAGGAGTGTGATTGCTAGGTTGTACATATCCAGTAGGACTATATTTAACTCTACATGAAACAGTCAACCCATCCTTTAAAGTGGTTGTAACATGTTACATTGCTACTAACAATGAATTAGAGTTCCTGTTGCCTTGTATCCTTACCAGCAATTGTCTACACATGAAAGCTGTGTTTGAGACTATAGCACCATATGATTTATTTCCCCCACCTAACATCTATTAATAGCTGTAGAGATCACTGATTTCTTTGTTACAAAAATACATGAGTATTGATCAATGGAGTAAAGTGCTTATATATTGTGATTCTTGGGGGAAAACATGCTGTTGCAGCTCTGAAATGAGACAATGGCTTGTTAATGCACAAAAATCCAAACCTAAATATGTTTGTAGTAAATAATAAAAATGATGTCACTACTACATTTTTTAGAGATATTCATGGGTATGGTACACTTTTAGACATAGGGGTGCCACTGGAAACTAGGGATCATGGTCACCAAAGCCATATCCATTCCATTTTCTCAGTGCATCCATTTGTGGAACAATTGTCATTGTCCATGGACATTTATCTCATCAAATGATACAATCAATTCTTAGGATATATGTATTAACATACCCATGGAATCATGTTTTATAAATGAAATAAGGAGTACAAAACCTCTCATCCAATCCAGTACCAAATATACCTTATTCTGAGATAAGATTGAATTAACACACTGTGATACTACCTTTCATTTTTAAGAATAGACCAAATAATGTGTGCATATATTCCCAGGATATCAGCTGAAAGGAAGAAAAATAGGATGTCTACAAATTTTATAATCATAATCATTCTTTGATTAGAAATTGTGGACATCCATTTTTCACATATCTAAAATAATCGTAATAATAATATAAATCTGTGTGTCAAATTAGATACAGGAATTGTGACTGGATATTTCAATTAACCGAATATTCTTGGGACAAAGAATAAAATAAAAGTGACAAAGTAGCTTTTTCTTTTGGATTTAGGATTAGTTTTGGTTGGAAGACAGTGGACAATTCCTTCTGTAAATGCTCACTTTGCTGTATGAGCTGCAATGGTAATGAGGCCCTGCATGATTCAGATTATTAAACATTTTACCATCAGGAAGATGGCAGGAACAGAGCAGATTATATTGATGCATCACATTGAATGGGGACCAATGGGATAATTAGAGCTTTTAGGTTCATTTCTAGCTTTGTATAGGCATTTTGGTTGATTATGATCATAAAATATTCAAGCATGAACCTCCCCAGGAAGGGAGTGCTTAATTTTCACTGGACCTAGCAAAATCTGATGGCCAAAGGTAAAGTGATTGGCTAAGGATAGAGTTAGCCATTATTTAAACCCATGTTTTGTTTTGTTTTGTTTTGTGTGAGTGTATTTTCTTTTACCAAGATTCAAGTTATACGTCATGTGTCACTGGATGAAAAACTGTGACAGAACAAGCCATTAAGGTAGATTTAAGTTACTGGTAAGCTGGTTTTTATCCTTTTTAGATTAACACTAATTCTTAGTGTTCATGGGGAAAAGAGGTGCAATTATTGGTCATAAACAGATAATGATAATCCATGCAAGATAAGCGTCTGCCAACAAGGAGAAGGTAAATAATACGTCCAAGGACACAGAGAGTTAGTGACTGAGACACAATTTATGAAAACATCCTTAGCAGTCCTACTTTGTCATATTATTTTGAATGTATTTTCAAACTTGATTTAAAAATATGTGAAATTAAATAACACCAAATTCAGTTAAGAAGTTTCCCTTGCTGGTTAAAAATACATATTGCAGTATAACTTTTGAATCAATTCATTGCCATCAAAGGAATGAACTATCAATTTTCAGTCTGTTATTTAACAGCATTTCAATTCCAGCATAGGAACGTTACTCTGACTCCTGAGATCTGGAATTCAAGGCTGTACGTGTTTCTTGCATACAGATAGACATAAATACCAAAGTGACACCAGCGTGTTGTCTTTTACTATATTTCCCACTGGAGTGATTCAGACATTTGACTTAAATAGTTGTCTACAGTTGCTGAAAACTGATTTATCCTTGATGAGTGAACTTGTTGACCAAACTGCTATGAAGAAAAAATTTTAATGGTAAAAATTCTTATGGTATTTTATTTCTTTGCCTTTGAGTTTCTTTAATTTCCCTTTTGTAAATGTCTTTATGATCCTCGAAAGAAGCATAAATCATAGGATACTTATTAGGAAATATATATATAAGGCAAAATAATTTCAATGATTAAAATATGATACAGATTTAAAGATAAGTGTTTTACCTCAATTTCCCCAATGCTACAGTTCATCTATTCACAAGCAACCACTATCACTCTTATTTTATATATTTCTATATCATTCTATATTATGTAAATTCTTTAATTTTTATGACACATGTGGTATCATATTTTGACAGTTTTACATCTTTTTTTTCTTACTTTTATGTATGAAAAGTTTATTTCCTAACAAGTATATAGGTATAAAGTGACAGAGATAAATAGTTTGGCAGACAGAAAAATATGCTTAATTATATTTTAAAAAACCATTAGCATCCACTTTATGACTATTAAAGAAATAGGACTGCTATTACAAAATGTGCATCAATAGATTAGTAATTATTTATTTCCATATATACACATACATATGTATAAAACATACAATCACAAGGTATGTTTAATGATATTTAAGTAGATAATACCAGATTACCATTCAAAGTGCTTGAAAAATTTACACTTTCATAAAGAATAAATAAGAATGTCTTTTCCATAGCATATTCATATTTAAACACAAGATAACTCTAATATTTCAAAAATAAAATATTAAGCAAAACTGTGAGAACTCAAATAGTATTGACTTAAGAAATAAATGTGTGGTTAATTTTTCCAGTTTCCTATTTACATAAAATTCACATTTTGCATATATTTCATAACACTTGGAAAATATTAGGGGCATTGTGTTGTCAATGTATTGTATATTATAAAACTGGAAGATGGTAAAATGTTTACGTAAGTTAAGAGAGAATTATCTGAACCATCATTAAATTTTAATAGACTTAAGAGTCTTTGTTTTTTCTGTCTGGCTTATCTCACTAAGCATGATGATCTCCAGGTCCATCCATTTTGTTGCAAATGGCAATATTTCATCTTTTCTTACAGCTGAGTAATATTCCATTGTGTATATGTACCACAGCTTCTTTATCCAGTCGTCTGTCGCAGATGGAAAGAGAACTCACAATAGGTGGTGAACTTATTATACAACTAGTTGACAATGCACTGTAGAATTGTATAACTGAAACCTATGTAATTCTTGCTAACAAATGTCACCTCAATAATTCTAACAAAAAAATAAATAAATAAAATTTTAATAGACTTAGAGCAGTTTTACACCCACAGCAAAATATGATTATAGAGCAACAGAGATTTCACATACACCTCCTGTCTCCACTCACACACAGCTTGCTCATTATTACTTCATTCACCAGAGTAATACTTTTGTTAAAACTGATGAACATACACTGACATATCATTATAACCCAAAGTCCATAGTTTACATTAGGGTTCACTTTTGCTGTTGCAAATTCCCTGGGTTCGAACAAATGTATCATCATACACAGCCGCCATTCTAGTATCATTCAAAATAGTTTTACTGCCCTAAAAATCCTCTGTGAACTGCCTACTCAGTCTTCCCTCCCCCTTAATCCCTAGTAACCACCTATCTTTTTATTGTTGCCACAGTTTTGCCTTTTCTAAGAGAATGTAATTAGAATCATACAGTATGTGAGCTTTTCATATTAACTTCTCTCACTTAATAATATCCATTTAAAGGTCCTACATGTGTTTTTATGGTTTCACAGCATATTTATTTGATCACTGAATAATATTCCATTACCTGCATGTACCACTTTATTTACCCATTCAAATACTAAAGGGTGTCTGGGTGGCTTCCCAGTTTTGTCACTTACGAGTAAAGGTGGTATAAACATCAATGTGCAGGTTTCTCTGTGGACATAAGTTTTCAACTCCTTTGTGTAAACAATGGAGCCCAATTACTGAATCACACGGTAAGACTATGTTTAGTTTTTTAGGAAACTGCCAAATTGTCTTCCAAAGAGAGTTTGCATTTCCAACAGCAATGTATGAGAGTTCCTGTAGCTCCACATCCACACCAGCCCCTGGTGGTGTCAGTATTCTGGGTTTTGGCCATTCAAATGATTGTATAGTGATATCTTGTTGTAGTTTTAATTTGCATTTCCCTGAGGACATTTAATGGGGAGCATCTTTCATGTTTCTATCATCTGTACAAGGTGTGATTGAATAAAAAGGTGAATGTTAAAATAAAAAAAATTATTATAGTAAAAGACACATTATATCAAGTATATGCTCTGCAAATAATTTCTCACAGTCTGTGGCTTTTCTCTTAAAACAGTCTTTTAAAGAGATGAAGTTTTTAATTTTTACGACATCCAATTTATCATTTTATTTGTCATTAAACATTCTATTGATGTTGTATCTTTGCTTAAACCAAAGCTACAATAATTTTTCTCCCATGTTTTATTCTGGAAGTTCTGTAGTTGTAGGTATTACACTATGATCCATTTTGGATTAATTTTTATTTTATTGTATAAAGTATGCATACAAGTTCATTTATTTGCATATGGATATCCAATTGTTTCAACAACAATTATTTTTTAAAAAAGACCATCGTTTCTCTCCCAAATTGCCTTGGTAACTTTGTGAATAATCCATTGCTCATATATGTGTGGGACTAGTTTTCAACTCTCTGTTCTGTTGCATTGATCTATTTTTCTATCTTTACAGCAATACCAGATGGTTTTGATTACAATATGTCTTAAAGTCTTTTGGTGTTAATCTGCCAAATATGTTCTTTTCAACATTGTCTTGGTTATTCTAGGTTGTGCATTTCTTTATAAAATTTAGAGTCAAATTTTCAATTCCTTCAAAAAAATCCCCTTGAAATTTTGATTGCAAGTTTTTTAATGTAAAGATCAAGTTGGACAAATTGGCGTCTTAATAATACTGACTCTTCCTATACAATAACAGAGTATATGGCTCAATTCATTTAGTTTTTCTTTAGTTTCAGCAACATTTTATAGATTTGAGTATATAAGCCTTTCCTACTTTTGTCAGACTTATCTCAAATTTTTTTCAAATGTGTGAATTATTTTCAATTCTGTTAGTAAAATAATTATTAATATATTAGTTCATGTAAATGATATCATAGATAAATTTCTATTTGCATCCCTTTTCCTAAAATGTGATCAATAATTTTGTCATGCATTAAAGTATAGTCACAAGCTCTAGGGTTAAGATTAAGTGTGCAATTTTGTGTGTCAATTATCAATAGCACATAAACTAATTTTAACATGTATATAAAGCGATGTACTAATTGTGCAGTGTTTTTGAACTTTCAGAATCTAAATTATTTTTCCCAAAATCGAAGTTTTCGATATTCCTTGGATGACTTAGATGTCAATGATGATAGAGATAACTAGAGAAACTTTCCTATTCCTTTTCTGCAGTTTCCTCACAACATGTTTCAAGAAATATTTCTGTAATAATGTTCAAGAAAGCTTTATAATTTTATATAAAGCATAAATACATACCTATTACAGAGATACACAAACTAACATAAGACAATGAAACACACCTTCAGAGTAAAATTGGCTAATACCTTTTGTCTAGTCCAAAAATCCAGAGAGTCTATAAAATACAGCAGTGACTCAGTGTATTCAAAATGTCATGTTTTCAAACCTCCTTCCACAATTACCTTGAAGTTATAATAGTCTCTCTTTGGCAAGCTAACTTTACTAGAGAGTTGCTTTTCCATTATATTAGAAATTATGTTAGAAATTATGAGATGGAAAACATCTGGGTGAAAGTTACACCATTTTAATGACACTAGATTTCTAAGACATAGAGAGGTTTAAAAGAGGTTGGATATTTTATTGATACATTAGTATAAATAATTTAACATTTTATGATTTGACATTCTTGAAATATCTAATGTTCTTGATGTTTTCTTTCTAGGAATCTTAAAATTGAAAGGATATTAATAATGCAAAACAACGCAACAATATAAAAAGTACATCTCACACATCCACACTAAACTAATTGAATGCTTCAATATTGCACAAACCTTAATTTTTAATAAAATTATAAACTTGTGTTGAATTTTTAAATTTTTTCAAGTATGTATATTTATAATAAATCTTATACTACTGCATTTTTAACTTAAATATTATATGTCAATTTTTAGAAAACTGATAATTACTGGTATACATCTGAAATTAGTCAGCTTTTCTGTGCCTTACTGTGGGCAGCATTTGAGCCAGAGGCCAAGTCATTTGAGAGAAAATGGTTTAGGAAGGCTACCTGTGTATTTGCAATCTGAGGTTCGAAGGTCCTGCAGGGCTGCCCAGAACGTGCTGAACAATCACACTACTCAGGATGTGGTTTCTGGCTGGCTAAGGGGAAGGAGGAAAGCAACATGGCCTGCGGAGGCAGAGGAATCACAATCAGGATGAAAAAATGGGAGTTGGCAACATTGTTTTGCAATTAAGAAGTTACACCTCCTGTTGTTTTGGGGATATAAAATAAACCCGCTGCAGACCAGAAGGGTCTCTGTGTCTCCATCAGAGCACAGGGAACCACCCGGTCCCAGCTTTGCTATTTGTTATGTCTCTCTCTCTCTGTGTGTGTGTGTGTGTGTGTGTGTGTGTGTGTGTGTTTCTTAATTTCCTGTAGCCTCCCCTCGGTTGTTGTCGCGAGGCACCTTACCGTATGTCACTTTTGCTCTCTCATCTCCACATCTAGAGGACTCAGAAACTTTCTCCATTAATACCTCTGAGAAAATAATATAATTTCAAACATTTACACTTTAGCCCATTTGATCAAAACTTTTTCTTCCCGAGGAAGTAGACATTTACAATTAAATATTGAATTATTCAGCATAAGATTCTTTCCACATGAAAGAATGAAGAATATCTGGTGATTAGATGAGAAAGAATTTTTGTATATAGAATAGAGTTATTCTATCATAAAACACTGTCAGCCAAACTTGTTAAAAAGAGTTATTGTACCTCTGTGCATATGTTTATTTAACAAGACAGACATATTTATAAGAGACTATAGTAAGAAAAAAAAGAAATAGTAATGTAACACCAAATACACCTTTCCCTTAAAGCTGTCACTAAGGGATTAGGAATATTGCCCTACTTTATTTTAAAAATGAATTGCAATGATTTAAATACATCCAAATGACTCTTTTTATGACTCCCATATTTATTGTGTTCACAGAATCTCTCTGGTATTGATAATTCAAAAACAATTTCACTTATATTGGGAAGATACTGCACAGATATTCACTACTATCTATCCAAAGCAATTTTAATTAGTGCTAATGTTAGAGACAGTGAAATTCCCTAATGAAACTATGTAGGCTGTTTCATACGCACTTTAATAGTTAAAAATATTAAAGCAATCACATTCTACTCCAGCTGTAGTCCCAGTACAATCAATTCTTTCACAAAGTGTTCTAAATCTGTCAACAAGAAAATACACAAACTACTGTATAATAAAGCTGCTAAGAAGGTGACCCAGTTGTTATACCACAACAGCTTCTTCTGGCAGAGATATCTACGCAAACCAGTGATTAACAGGGTCTCAGTAGCCAACATAATTGGAAAGAACTTTTCTCTTTTCTATTACATGAAGAGTGATTTTAATGGCTTGAAAATATTTAATAATGTTTTCAGCCAAATTACAGATATGAAAACTTAGTGAAGTTTTAATAGAAATATGAGCAACCTTCTGTCATCTTAGAAAGGAAATTGAGAGAAACAGAGCGAGAGAGAGAGAAGACCTATCATGCAAGATGAGACTAAAATCCCAAATATTAAGAATTTACAAGCTAACCTATATAGGCAAGGGAATTTTTAAAACTACCTCTTGGTAATAATAATTTGGTTGAATAATCTTCTGAAGACTTTTATCATATGTATATTTAAGATATTTGAAGATGTCAAAATTATAAAACAGAAAATATTAAGAGATTATAAAGTCATTTTGACAAAATATTTAAAATATATGTTATTAAAATTAAAAATTTAGAAGTAAACTGCACAAATTCAGAGCTAAATACACTGAAAATAAAATTAGTAAACTGTATATTTCTCCTGACAAATTCACACGAAATGCAGTCTAGAAAAAATGTAATATTTTCTGGAGAAAAATGTTAAACAATGAATAAAGATTGAGAATATTACATTTAAAAATCTCAATGCCAAAAAATAAACAGAAATTCATAGATATGTTATTACTTTATTTATGTATGTTCTTTGCAATAATAAATTTTGCTCAAACTAAGTGTATTCCCATAAGTAAAATTACATTTTAATAAGCGAAAACAAGGTGTCACATTTTTTTAACTGTAGTAAATTTATGTTTTTTGCTGTTGGTTTTTAAATAACCCAATAGTTTTAAAGAATTTTTAAATTGTTATTTCTGTGATTATAACAGGAATGGTGGAAAAAGGACTTCTACAAAGTTTTGGACAGTCATTTTATTTTTTTACAATAGATTCATAAAGCTTGGGTAAAAACCATAATTAAATTGAATGATTTCTTTTACTTAGGATAAATTCTTAAAATTGAATCAAATTGCATAAATTAATTTAGTAAATATCAACATACTATTTCTTAAAATCTGTGTTGTAAGGTTTACATCAAATAATATCCTCAACAATTTAAAATAACATGTCATATAAAATAAATAATTTTCAGTGAAATTATTACTGACAGTACTGTAGTACCCTATAATTTAGGAATGCAGAAAAATCATGTCTTACTGAGGACTTTCAGGACAGCAAAAAGCTTAAATGAAAATGAAATTTACTCCCAAAATAAAATATGAAAGGAGTATCAGTTTCTGTTCAAGTGTGCCTCATTTCTTCTCAATTTAATAAACTATTGCTTTCCTATTACAAGCTAAAAACCTTTATGGTGTTTTCAAACACCAGGCAAATACCATTAAAAAGTATGACTGCAAGTCATGGTTCTCAATTGTGCATATATTCATTGGTAAGAAAACATTAGCAGCTACAATTTATCGATCCAGGCATGTAATCCCTAGATACTTATTGTATCTTTTAATATTTAAAACATTCATGCATGATACATATTAAAAGCCTTTTTTTATTGATAATGAAGAAAGGAGATGATCAAAGTAAATTATCAAGTTCACATTCCTGGTATTGGTAAAGCTAAATTTCAAACCTAAGTATTTTTTATTTCTAAAATCTCCATCCTTTTCTACCACATAATACCTATCATCTTTTTCAGTCTCAGAATCTATAGACATATGTTCTGCAGTTATTGACAATTCCCAGTTAAAAACCAATGTTCAACTTTTTCTTTAAATTCCATTTCAATGAATTAACTATAATACACACACACACACACACACACACACACACACTTAGAACCTACAAGAGGCAAGGTCATTCTTACTAATATTTTTGTACCAAAAGTATGTTTAGAATTTGAAACATTTTTATTCCACAGATAGTGGGTAAATACTAAGAACTGTCAGAGGTAAAGGGAATGCTATTATATCAAACTTCTTAGCAGTAGCAATTGATCTTAAGAAAGCAGTAAATCAAGCTTTCACATTTCTGATATTTCTTATTTTAAATTTACAAGGTTTGATTTCTAACCTGTGAAGTCTTTTTCTTTTTCTTTTTCTTTTCTTTTTCCACAAGTGGAAGATGTGCATTGGAAAAATAACACAAGAACCAAAAAAATGATATACATTGAACATGTGGTGGGAAATAGACTTTACAGCATTACAAATATATACCATGTCTACACAATAACCAATACAGAACTGAGAAAAATAGGGAAGGGCTGCATGCATGGAAGTTGCCAGGGAAAACAAAACAGAATTAAGAGAGATTTTCTTAGTGTGTTAAGATTAGAAAAGTTGTCATTAGTTATTTGGTAAATCTATTGAGCATTTGAGAAATTAATAATAAAATGTTAAATTTAAGAAGGTGATCATTAAATCTATGAAACAAATAAAAATAACTTAATGTACAAATGATACAAATTTATCATTTGGTGTTCAGAATGAAACAGAATGTCCACTTATCTAACCAAATAATGTTATATCTCTCTTAGGAAGAGGGATGCAGAGAAATGGGAATTGAGGGTAGAACAGTAAAAATCCTCAAATTCCGTATAATAAAATCTATAGATACTGCTATAACAGGATACTATACATTTTGTAGCCACAAGTATCAGAAGAAATATCTAGCTTAAAATTACTAAAAGCCAGTATTTCTTAGGAGTGATGATGAGAGCTAGACAGAAGACTAGTTATTGTTATTATTATTATTATTATTATTATTATTATTATAAAATTGCAGAGCAATTGTTTGTATTTTAATGTATGTAAACATTAATTTTATAATAATATTAAAATATTTAAAAAATAAAACAAGGATCCTAATATACAGCATTTCTGAAGAAACTTGGTGCAAGAATAATGTGGCTCTCTTTTTATAATAAATGATAATATGTGATTATTCTCCAATCCCTTAAGCTGATTCCATTATTTAATTAATCTTGCTGTTGTTTCTATAAATACCGAGTTCAAATAAATAAAAACAAATGCTCTATGGAAGGTGATTAGTTATAATTACAAACTCCTCCTTGTTACCTTTGCAGTGGCTATGCCCTGAGAAGTGGGGACTGAAGGAAAAGAAAAAAAAAGTAATAAAGATTAAAAGACAATAACATGGACTTTCAAAATGAAACAAGTGTTGTGTTTCAAATAATGACCAAACAAACAACAAATGGACCAACAATTCCATGCTTATCCCAACAGAAGATTGTTTATACAGTAGAATCTCTGATAACCTGAACTTAAGTAACTGTCACTCTCAAGCAACCAGCAAAAAAACCCAAAATACATAAAATAAAAATTAAAGTAAAATCAATTTCTAGTAGAAATGTAAGGTTAACTTGGCATGTCACGTAACCGCACTGCACTGTGAGTACATCTGTCTATTTTTAGAGCTCAATATGGTTTGAAACTTTAAATGAAAAAGGTGCAATTATTTCCATCTGTTGCTTAAATACTTTCATTGTCACTGAGGTGTTATTTCTAAATTCTCTGCTGACCTACTAGCTTTTGAAATTCAGTGTGTAATTTATACAAAATCCTTAATTTGGAAAGTGAAAACATGTATACCTTATTTTTCAGCTCCTAAAAGCTTTCTTTTATTTTTTTTAATCACCATCCTCTTCTGCCTGAATATTATTACATTCTCAACAATATATGGTGAACATCATCAACAGATGAAGTTCTGTGCTGGATGTTGCAGGGACAAAAATATCAATAAGACTTTAGTCAGACTGTGTTCAGTATGCTCTGCATATTTGGAAGACAAAAGAATGAATTGCCTATGGAGTTTCAATATTATTAATAATGTTCATTGCCTTATATTTAATCAGTTGAATAAAGTTGTGTTTTATTCTATATCTCTTTATACTTTTTAATGTATCAAACAATTTATATAATTTAAAGAGTAGAGAAAAAGAAGAGTAAATAAAACCATGTAGCAAGCAGGACTAAGTTATGTGTTGCAATAATTATTGAGAGAAGCAAGCATAAATGAGCAGAGGCTGTCAAGTAAAACTGACTACACTATAAATTTCAGTTACAAGGAGAGAGAAGTAGCACATTGTAGATTAGATCACTGAATAGCAAGCTGAGAAAAAAAATACTTTTAAAAGGAAGAGATGAGATATTTAAACTTTTAAAGATTAAGATGTTCTGAATAAAATTTCATTTAGTTTTTGTGTCAGGATTGATATCCTCTGGTACTACAACTATAACATGAATTTAATCTTTCCAATGCACAAAAGAAGACAAAAGACCAAACAGATGTTAGACTTTTCTCCTCAGAATAGGGTGCCTTTAGATCTGAAATCCCTAACACAGCATGAAATTGAGTGTCATAGACACCCAACTGATAAATTAGTCATAGTCTTTTTACCTGCAGCCCCATCTACACGGCAGTTCTTCCTCAAGCCCCCCTAAAATTACATGCAGACTATAAACCAGACCATGACGGAATACAGCAAAAACTCTCCTTCCTAGCTCCTCCATCAATAATTTTCTACCCTGACTATCTCTCAGTTAATATTCTGTGTCCTCTATTCTACATTCTGCCTCTATAGACCATCTGATGTCTGCTCTGGCATCCACTTCTGTCCAAAAATCTCTACAATTATTTGGCTAATATATTATTTGGATTACTGGAGTGTCTCCTCATCTTTCTCTCCGACTCTATATTTACCCATTTCAGTATATACTCTACATTACCATCACCAGATTACTGATAATGCACACCTTGTAATATCATTATAACCACCATTACAACGACACTATTACACTTGTATGTGCTCTGATCAGTTTCATGTTTTATATATATTTATTAATCTTTCATCTAAGTAAGCTATGTATTTAAGTACCACCATGAGATCCATTTTAAAGATGAACATGAGAAATATATACCTATATTAAGTATATGCATATAAATTTATATATATATATAAATCATAAGATATATTCCACTAAAATATATAGTAGATATGTGTTAACATTAAAAAAAATAATAATTATAATGTTTCCAAAAAAGAGATCAAAACAGTGATTTCTCTTTCAGAAATACGAGGTGAAATGTGGCACAGTTGAAAGCATCAAGAAACTTTGAGACTTTTTTTGAGATTATTGTATGTGCCTACAAGACAATTTCCCACATCTTTAACTTTTTTATCCTTTGGATTTTTATTGTTTAAAACTATCACTTGGTGCCAAGGTAAAAAATTTATCTATTTAGGTGTTATGAGAACTAGGCAATAAATAAAATTATATTTAATTATAATGAACTCTTTCTCTCTCTCCCTCCCCTTCCTTCTCTTTTCTCCTCTCCCACCCCATGTGTTAAAACATAAATGGGCTATGACCATAATTAAGATGACATCAATTAAAGGAAATATTCTTTAGGCACTGAAGGACTTTTTATTTTTAATCTAGTATAGCAGGATGAACCCTAAAGCCATTCAGACTACGTTCAAGTCCAGATTCTGACAATTACCAGTTGTGTGGCTGTAATCAAGTTACTTAATACTTCTGGTGGTCACTTTGCTCATTTGCTAAACAGACATATTACACATAGAGACACTGCAAGGACTGAATGTAAGAATAGTTCCTAATGCTTGGTTATCTTAAACAGTCATGCAAGGATTTATCCACATTGAGGTGAGATATAAAGAGGAAATGTTTTCTGAGTTGCATTCAAAGATATACAGGAATTATCACTGTAAATCAATTCTTCACTCAAGAAAAAAGCTAAAGCTTGCAAAGAGTTTTCTCTTTTTTTCCTTTTGTTTTTAAAAGTCTCTTAGATAAAACAAATAAAACCAGGGAGTGGAGATATAGCAATATCCTATGTATGTATCCACAAAATGTCAGTGAAATGAGATGACATTATAATTCTGCTTTGGGGTTCTGATTGCTTTTTCATCTTCTGTGATTTCTTGAATGATTACCAGTGGTTCTCCTGATTTTAGCATGCACAAAAGTAGCCTTACTACCTCCTCTATCATTGGCCAGGTCTTCCCGTTTACTTAAGTTTGGAAAGTCCCCAATTTCTTCCATTATTAAATTATTTCATTTTATAATTATCAATGATATGTTAGTAACTGGTACATTCCAGTTAATGAGGCTTGAAAACTGCAATCACCATACCTGAATTTTTGTCTCTATTGTAGGGTTTTAGCATATCTTAGATTCATCCATGTAGAAAATATGAATTCTCTGCAGTTAAAGAAGTAACAATAAAAAAATTAAAAGGCAACCTATGGAATGGAAAAATATTTAAAAACCACATATCTAAAAAGAGATTAGCATTTACAATATTTAAGAAACTCAAATAATTAAATAGCAAAAAAACATTAGAATAATCAAAAATGGGCAAAGGACCTGAATAGAAGTTTTTCTAAAGTAGATATTCAAATAGTCAACAGAAACATGAAAAAGTGCTCAACATCACTAATTATCACGAAAATGCAAATGAAAACCACAAGAAGATATCACCTCACGTCTGTTAGAATCAGCTTTATCGTAAACACACTAGATTACAATTGCTGAGGATGTAGAGAAAAGAAAACCCTTAGGCACTAATGTTGGGAATGTAATTAGTGCTGCTACTATGGAACACTGTATGGAGGTTCCTCAAATAATTACAAACTGAACTACCATATGATCTAGCATTTCCACTTCTAGGTGTGTATCTAAAGGAAATTAAATCATTGTGTCAAAGAGATATCTTACTGCCATGTCCAGTGCACCATTATTTATAACAGTCAAGACACGGAAACTAAGTGCTGATAAATAGGTGAATGGATAAAAAAAAAGTGACACACACACACACACACACACACACAGAGCAGAATATTATTCAGCTGTAAAATAGGAAAGCCTTCTATTTGCAATTTCATGGATGAAACTTGAGGGTATTATGCTAACTGAGGTAAGTCGGGCAGAGAAAAACAAGTACCTTATGACCTCACTTATATGTGGAATTTAAAAAACCCAAAACAAACTCATAGAAAAAAAAAGCTTGCTGCCAAAGGCAAGAGTTGTAGGGAGTGGTTAAAATGATTGAAGGTGGTCAAAAGTTACAAACCTCCAGTTATAAGATGAAGTTTAATTGATACAATGTACAGCATGGAAACTACACTTAATATTCTATTGTATATCTTATAGTTGCTAAGAGTGTAATGTTGAAAGTGTTCATCTCAAGGGAACAAAACCGTAACTATGGAGGTGAGATGTTAACTAAACTCGAGTTGTAATCATTTTAGAATAAGTACACATCAAATTATTAGGTTGTATAATACACCTTTAATATATACAATGCTATATCAATCACATCTCAGTAAAACTGAAAAAAAATAAAACATTCAAATAAAGAAAACAGGATTTCATCAAAAGGTTAGATCAATTCTGCCACAGTGTTTTATTATTTTCTCTGATTTACAATCACTGAGTGGATTTAATTTTTCATGCCTCTCTTAATGTTCAATTAAGATGCATTACTAGATCAAAGACAAATACAAAGGTATTACAGAGACAGATATTATGTTAAGATGTTTTTGGGTCTTATTGATTTTTTTTTAAGAAAGCAAGTATAAATGATGCAAACAGGAAGAACCACTTCTTTGGTGACTCAGACCATTACCTCATTGATGAGAATGTCACCACAGTCAAAACAACAATTACGCTTTTTCAGTTGCAGAATGATGTTTTCTCACATAATGCTTTTTAAATTGTCAGGCTCCGTGATGCATTTTGGAAATATTCACATTAATGGAAAAGAGAGGGTTCAGATTAGAGTAATGCAGAGGTGAAGCATTTGATTTGTTTCTGATGAAATTTTATTCATAACCTGTCAATCCAAGTCATTTCAAATTGAAGCTGTTGGTGAATGGGTAATAATATTTTTATTTTAAATATCATTTTGGAAATTTGTAATTCTTTAATCTGCAATTATCAGTGAATGAGTGTGCTCAGTAATGGGAAATTTAATTACTGACAACCACTGATTGACATGTATCTGTAATTATTCATGGAAACATTTCTGTAAGAAACAAGTTAAAATATTTTGTATAAGAAGTATTAATAAATATTTCAAAGCAGTGAAGGCATTTCAGTATGTCTGAACTCAGTTTTAAACAAGTAGAAATTTTTTATTAGACTCTTAGTATCAGAGATGACCAGTCACCTCGTCTTCTCTTCCTCTTTTTAACAGAAGCCTTATTACTGAGGGTGACACTGAATCCAGTCAATGAGTATATTTTAAAATGTCCCTCACACTTGGCACAGGCCATGTGACTAGTTAACTAAATACAAGACAGCCTTATGGGGTGAAATTTTATTGAAGTTATAAAAATGGACAGTAATACTGCCATTTCTCTCTTCCCACATTTGTCATGCTTTATTTCTAATAATCCCACATGATGGCAAGAATACCAGCACACCAAAACACTGAAATGATTCTTTGAATAAATATTATGTGGTATTATATAGAGGACAATAGAAACAAACATCAAAAAGCCTATGCCTTAGTACCCCTGGCATAATAACATCAGAACAGCTCTGGACTGCCACTATCTAGATTTTTTTTTTTTAACTTAAGAGAAAATAAATCTTTATGTGGTTGTGACACTAAAATATGGGGTTTTCAGACTTAAATAAAACAAAACTAATCCTAATGTATGTAAGTGCATTTTAGACGATGTTTAACTGAGAAATCAATAAAGTCCTTTATATGAATGCATAATCTGATTCTCCTCAAAATAGGGATATTTAAAGTGTAATATATATTCTTAATTGGATTACAGAAAGCACTAGATATGAGGAAAAGGGAAGAAAAGATCAAAATAAAGATGCTGTGAAATTTCTGGTTTCCAGTAAAAGTGAGCTAGGTTATTTAGAAAAGAAAAAAAATGCTAATAAAATGTAAAAATATTTAGTAAGGCATTTAAAAAATACTTTTAATACATTGAGATGATAAGATATTAGGGAAATATTTAGCTAATAATAAAATAAAAAGAAAGACGGAGAGCTAAATGAAGCATCTACTGTATTTGCTTTTGTGTATTTGCCATTCCTGGCAATTTTAAATTCATTTTTATAGGCTCATCAATGCAAGAAGATTAAAATTTAAAGGTATAGAACCCTTGAAAGTATACAGATATAATAAAGCATTCTCCTTCAAAAGTGAGATGAGAATATGAGTATTATGAAGTCAGAGATCAAGAAGCTGCAAAATAACTATTTTGATGAATTTTCAATAATTTCACAGCAACAGGATGGCCCATATTTACATCAAAATTTGAACTCAGATTCAAGTAATCCTAATTATCTAAGAGAGGCAAAAGTAAATGTTCTCTGAATGAACATATATACACATGGGTTTCATATAATTTCTAAAAATAGTATTTTAAGTATAATAACTAGCACATTGTCAAAGATAACCTGACATACAAGATTAGTTAAAATGAAAAAGAACCATCACAAAAACAAATGGCAGAACCATAAAACTTCTAATATCATTCAATATAGATTACAAAACAAGTAGACTTATTATGCTTGGAAAAAAAAAGAAAACAAAGTTTGAGATGTATATTTTGAAGCAATAGAAAACTATCAATAGTTTTGGAACACAAAATAATGTGTTCCATTTCTAGAAATAAAACATTTAATTTAAAAAATATAAACTGAGTGTTTATGTTTAGCAGGTTAGATACAGCTAAAGAGAGTATTAGTGAAACAAATAAAGAAGATGTGGTACATGTACACAACATATTATTTGACCATAAAAAGATGAAATACTGCCACATACAACAACATGGATGGATCTTGAGATTAGAAAGCTAAGCAAACTTAATCAGACAGAAAAGTTGAGTACCATGTCCTTTCACTCATATGTGGAATATAAAGCTGAAAGCAACAAATGAAAAAAACAAACAAATAAGCAAAAACTCATGGATGCAGACATCAGTTCAGTGATTTCCAGGGGGTAAGGAGAAGGTGAGAAGAGGGTAAACAAGGTCAGATATGTGGTAACAGAAGGTGATTTGACTTTGGGTCATGAACATACAATGCAATGCATAGCGGATTTATTATAGAATTATATATTTGAAATCTATATAATTTTATTAACCAGTGTCACCCCAATAAGTTTAACTTAAAAAAACTGAAGAGATGCATAATAGCTATAGTATTTCCACAACACAGACAATAAGACACAAATCTAAAAACATAGATAATGGTAAAGGTAGTTAAATACTCAAAGGTGATGGGCTATGAGTACTTATTTTTGTTATTCATATCATTTATTTTGTTATTCATATCATTTATGCAGCTTTTATAATTTTTAATAATGTCTTATTAAATAATAAACTTGTAAAATTCCTAAAAACATACACAATGAATACATAGCACCAGCAGTGTTAAAAATATAGTAGACAATATGATAGCATCTGCAGTTGATTTTTGGAATTTTGTTGTTATGGCAAGAGATTCTCTAAAGCTGTACTTTCTAAACTTATCCCACATGTGACTGTGCATATAAATTTTTCTGGGCTATCAAGTGTATTGTGGTTAAAACTGGAGACATAATCCATTAAATGATATGTTCTTGAATAGGACACAGCAATAATCTAGGGAAACCACCTTTACACTGATGTGCACTGTATAGAGATACTGGAACAGGGACTACTATATTCTCAGAAAGAAAAAAAATCAAGGTTCAGATTTCAAAATCCTGTCAACCTTTTATTCACATAAAAAAGCAACAGATAAATATATTTTATATGACATGTTTAGAAAATATAGTTAGAATAAGCCTCTCTAGAAGAAACTGCTAGTGAACAATATCCCATCACCCAAAGATGATGGAGAAACTATAGTAAAAAAAATGAGTACAAAATATTGAAAAATAATAACTGAAATCAGAAGTTGCATCCCATACTCACCTTCTCTTAAAAAAAAAAGAACAGAAGAAACAAACAAAAAATATATATCATGTTTGCCCAAAAAAAAGTTGGAGAAATAGAAAAACTGATCAATATAACTCAAAACGGTAGGATCGAAAGAATTCCCAAAGCAATAAACACAGAGCAGAAGTAAATTCACGAAGAAGAGTAGAGAAGACCCATGGCTACGGATATCAAAACCTGAGGCACTTGTCTCAAAATTAACTGGCATCTGGAGGAGTACACAGAAAACTCCCTTGGTTGTACTGGAGGGAAATGAACATTTTGGCTCTAAAGACTGCAGCATTCGGAGTTCAATAAATATCTTAATCAAGCCACATTTCAGGAAGTGATCTGAGTCTTAGTTTGTTAGTTGAGGCAATAAAAGGTACTTTTTATTGTGACTGTCCCATATTTTTCTGAATGCTTGGCTGAGGAATTTTTAAAGGTAAAATTGGACTCACACGCAAACCTGTTAGTCCTTAGAAAATGTCCTATATGACTCCGAATATCATGCACAGCTCCCAACTACTACTTTAGGTATCCATACATAAGCATTATATAAATAACTCTTCTGGAAAAGGGAAGCAGCACAGAATCTACAAAAAGCTAGTAAGAAGGGAAAAAAGCAAATATATATATATATATATATATATATATATATATATATATATATATATATATGCTAACATTTAGGAGCAAAGACAATCACTAGAAAAATAATTTCATGGACCCTGAAAAACCATGGCCAAGTAATTCTCAATAAATATAAAGATAAACACACCTCCACACCTCACCCCACACATGTACACATACATACAGTTGCCTCTATGAGGCAAGAATACAAAACAGAGTTACACAAGTCTTGTAACAAAAGCCATGACAAAGGCAGAAAAAAATCAAATGTGAACTAGAAGAGCACCAAGAAGGGGCAAATGATACAGTCATTACACAAATGAAAGTAAAATACATTGCACCAGAAAGAATAAATACTTCTCCAAACAGAGGAGGAGATAACAAAATAAAAATGAATAAATTCAACAAAATGACATATAACAAACAGATAAAAAGGATTGGAAAGACAACAGTATTACATAAAATGGCCAAATAAGTTCCAATATATCCACAGTGGAAGACCCAAAGAGGAAACAATATACAGTAGACTCTTAGTTAACCAGCACCTAGGAGGATTGGCAGATGCTGGATAAATGTAATTTCCAATTTTTAATTGGAACTTAAGCAACCAGCAAAATTTCAAGCAACTGGTTGAGAATGTTGGTTGCCTGAATTCCAGTTAATGAAAAGTCTACTGTAATAAAATTTAAACAATTTTAATTATCCCAATTTAAATAAAAGTTTCATGAGTACCTTTTAAAACTGTACATTATATCATATATATATATATATATATATATATATATATATGTGTGTGTGTGTGTGTGTATATATATATATATATATTTTTTTTTTTTTTAAGTTCATGGATTTCACAAGTAAAGAAATAATTATCTGGGAAAACTGGCAAAATCAACTTTCATCCAAAAAGTGGGAAAATAAATGAGACTGTCATCAAACTTTTCCACAGAAAAATTTCACAAAAGAACACAATGGAAGAACAACTTCAATTATCTTGAAGAAAAGTGTCACCAAATAATTTTATACCTAGATAGATATTGGCCCAATACAATTATCAAGGCAAAGACAGTTGAGACCATGGGAGAATCACAGACCACGTTTTCCAGGTCTTTCTGAGGCAATGTAGCAGGGAATAAACTTCAGCCCCACATGGCCTACACCATCAGGTGGTGCTTCTTTACCATCTGCTATTGGCTCTCAGCCACTCACACAAGCTCCAACCACGCTGGACTCTACGCTGTTCTTTGAACAATGCATCTGTATTACAGTCTTTGCAACTGCAGTTTCCTCTTTCTAGAATATTCTTCCTCCAAATATCCATATCACTTAGTCCCTCACCTGTTTCAGTTCTTTTCAAATAGCACCTTTTCAAAGATAATTTACCTGGTTATATTATTTTAAACTGCACACTGTACTGCTACCATTTTTATTCTCTATCCTTTTTCCTCTATTTTTCTGTAGTTATTTTTTATACTTATTACCATAGTAATTGCTACATTTTTTGTTAGCTATTTTGTTGTAGGGAGTGTGTGAAAAAGCAGGCTTTAGCAAGGCGGCTTGCGCGTGTTTAAGACTCCAGCAGGCACAAGTGTTGCAAAACTGCTTGGCCTCTGGAAGTAACCAAGGACATGACCCTTGGCTCACTCTCTCAAAGAAGTCAAGGGGACACTTCACACATTAACATGGGCAAACTGCAGACATCTGTCTGCTGGTGCCCATAGTGGGGCCTGGGATGGGGGTGCAGCACATACTTCCCCGTTCCTGCACTGGTGACCTTCCCTGTCGCTTGCCCTATAAAGTAAACATGCAGCTGTTAGACTGGGCATCTGTGTCTCCATCTGACCTCAGAGGACCTCCTGGTCCCAGATTTGCTTTCTATCATGTCTGTGTCTGTGTCTGTGTGTTTTTCTTAATTCCCAGCCACCTAGCTTCTGGTTCCCTGTCCCTTACAGGCTGTGGCACTCTGTTCATTGTGTCTCACCTCCTCAGTGGAATGTAACATCTATGACAATTGGCTTTCTTTTTCTCCTTCATTTCATGAGATTTTCCTAACTCGTATAATAGTATTTGAACATAAAACAATACAATAAATATTTGTTGAACTAAAAGATGGCCAGAAAAGGTAGGTAAAAGGTGTTAGTGAACAATAAATACATTGAAAAAAGAAATTATTGGGGAAACTATATTAAAAAAAAGAACTATCAGTGAGGATCAGTTCTGTTATGATATATGCAGAATATGAATAATATTGTTATGGACTGAATTGTGACTTACCTCAAAATACAAGGGCTGTCTGGAAAGTTATCAAGGCATGCGATATGAAAAACACAGGCATTCATGGCTGGATTTTTTCTGGACAGCCTTGGGTATGTTGAAACTTCAATCCCCAATGTGACTTCATTTGGAGATGGGGCCTTCACTGAGGTAATCCAGGATAAATGAGGTCGTAAGAGTAGGGGCCTGACCTAATAGAACTTGTGTCTTTACAAAAGAGCAAGAGTCACCGGAAATCTCTTCCTGTTCACAGACACACACACAGGATAGGCTCAGTGAGGACAAAGTAAGAAGGCAAGCTTCTACAGCCAGGAAGACAAACCTCACCAGAAACTGAATTTGACAGGACCTTTTTCATGGACATTTGGCCGCCAAAACTATGATTTACATTAAAATTCTGTGGTTTAAGTCACCCAGTCTGTGGTATTTTGTTATGGCTGTCCCATCCATAACATTATACAATGTAAAATGCTTAGAGGCAGGGAGGCAATATAAGTGAGTAAAAGAAAAATAGTACATTAATAAAATGAAGTAAACAACTTACGTAAGTTAGGTGGAAGCAGAATGGCTTCTAAACAGAATTTTCCAAATTCTGCCCTAGATTTCAGCAGTTGCTATTTGAAGTGACTACTTTCAATATGCAACAGTGAAAATGAATCTCTCACACTAAAACCCAAATTACTTTTCTCATCATTAATGAACTGTTTTGGCACTGAAATTAACATTATCTAAGACTAGCCTAAAGAAGGAAAAAGTAAGTACAAGAGTTGAAATCTGTGCCCTAAAACTGAGGCAAGATAGGTACCCTAGGAAATTGACAACCCCCTCCAGGGTGCACCGTGAGGTGCCTCACTGGTTACACGAGTAACAAGTGACTGTATCCAGCATGTGCAGCTGGAGATAAACAACCAGTTACATCCAGCAAAGCTAATTCCCTTGACCTGGACCTGACCTTTAGTTAATTTTAATGCCATTATAATGGCATTTGCATTGTGTTACTATGACTCCCATCAAGCACTTAATGTCATGATAGTTCTGAAGAAACCAAATAAAAAAGAAAAAGTGGGAAATGGAGGGTTCCACCAAGGGGAAGGACACGAATGAATTACATCAACTGGAAGGCACCAATTTTCACACCAGGAGGGACAAAAAGTACTGATCCTGACTTCCTCAGTGCAACTTTCTCTGAGCTTGCCCACACTTAGTGCGTACTTTCATTTCAATAAATTCCCTGTGCTTTCCTGCATCTGTCTCACTCTTGAATTGTTTTTTTGTGTGGAAACCAGAACCGTGTCACTGCTGCTCTGGGGTTGAGTCCTCTCTTGGACATCCTGAACATCCCCAGGAGCCTCTAGTGACAAAAATCATACCTTCTGTGTTTTTCCCTTAAGATGGGAATATTACTGATTAATTAAAACTAAACAGGAAATACAATGAGATTTAGTAATCACAAGTCTCTGTTTTGCAAAGGGAGATGTTGAATCACCGTGGGATGGAGGCTATACACAATGGGGTTTAGGCTTTTAGGTCACTAGGACATTCTTTTACCCCAAATATGCAGGTATACAACTTGTGATTTATTCAAATTTTACCTAAGGTCCAACAACATTACTATTCTAGACCACTTATGTCACTTCCATTTTCTCTAAAATTTTTGACTTCTTGATTTTGGCTTATATTTAACCTTGAAATTTTCTTGTATCATTTAATTATATAAAGAGCTTGTTTTCTAAAAGAAACTGGGACATACAAAATAAAACTTTAGCTGTATAAAATGTTTACAAAAATAACATTCTCTATTGTATTCTTACAGCAAGTGTTAAATAAAACATTATTTATGGAGAAATTTTCTTAAAAATAATAATGAGCCTTCTGTATTACACTAGTTGTTTAAAGTTCAGGTTCTATTAATTATAGATTTAAAGTAGCCATCAAAAGCAAATACATGCTCTGAAGTTTATGAAGTCAAATTTTTGGGGTCAAATGCCAAAAAATGAAAGTATAGGCCCCGAGTTTTCATTTCCAGATAGCTTTTCTTGTTTATCCATTTACTTGTTTTAGTGATATTTTTCAGCGTTCTAGTTAATTATACACTCAATAATCTATCATGCGTTAATTTGTTCTTTATGCATATTCAATATTAAATAAGATATGAGATCTGACTATTTTTATTTGTTAAGAAATCTACATTTTATGATTGGCAATTACTACATTTAAAGTGATTAGTCCTTTAATATTTATATTTACCAATGATACATTGTTCCAAATTTTATTCAGACTTTGTTAATGGGCTGAATTGTGTTCCCCTAAAGTTTGTATTTTGAAATTCTAACCACCAGTATCTCACAATGTGATTGTATTTAGAGATAAGGTCTTTAAAGAAGTAATTAAGGTAGAATAAAGCCATAGGGGTGGACACAGACAGGGAGAGCCACGTGGGGGCACAGTGGAAGGCAAAACCCAGCAAGACGAGGGAAGAGACCCCAGAAGAAATGAACTCTTACTGAAGTCTGCAAAAGGATCGAATAGGAAGTCCCAGATCTGTTCCTCCATGGAGCAACTGAGTAACAACCGATGTGATCCAGAAAGCCTTTATGAGAACTCCAAAAACCAGTTAAGTCAAGTCGGGAAAAGCCGCATTAAAGTGAGTAACATTTTACCCAAGAGGGACCTTACTTTAAGGTGGCGCAGCTCAGTGAAATTGGCGAAAATAGTGCAACTGGTAGCTTCTCTCTAAGGAGGGAAAGAGATAAATGTCCAGTGTTCCAACTCTTCCTGAAGCTTCCTCAGTGCGCAGAGTGCTGATGGGGAAATGGCCTGCAGCCCAGGAGAGCTCAGCAGCTTGTTGCAGTACAAGCTCTGGCAGTACCACAGGCAGACATCCGAGGAGGAGAGCACAAGCTCCTGAAAAAAGAAACCCTTAAACCTCTCTAATTGGGAAATAAGCACAAGTCTAGAGAAACTCATCCCCAGAAACGGTTTGGGAGTCCCCCGAATCTCTACCCAGGCTCAGTGGCAAAGGGCTTCCCTGTATACAGCCAGTCTGTAAAGACTGAGGAGACGTGACTGTTTTTTCAAATGCCCAAATTCCAGCAAAAATTAACACTGTGAGCATTAATAATAGGGAAGTGAGCAGTGGGGTATACGAGAAATATCTACGTTATCTTTGCATTTTTTTTCTATAAATGTAATACTGTCGTAAGATATCGTCTATTTAAGCCATTTCGTGTGTAGAAAACAAAATGCAGTTGTCTCTGCCCATTCATTTAACTTCACATGAACACACTCTAAGCCTGAAGCAAGTCTGATTGGCTTTCAATGTGAAAGTAAAATATAAAACTGTGCTTGGAGTTATTTCTAAACAGAAATTTTCTTTAATCCTAATGTAACAGGAATATATATGATAATCAGTATTTAATTTTTTTTTATGTGGCAAACTTTGGGGGTAAGATTAGGCCACTAATCTGTGAGTTATCTCAAGGTAAACACCGTAGCCATGAGCGCCTGCGGGTGAGTATTCTGCAGGGGCAATTGGGAAATGGGTTAAAAACATTAGTTAGAGGATTTGGAATGGGTGGAATTTGAACAATCAAAAATAAAGGAGAAATTTCAGAGGAGAGTAAAAACAAACAAGAAAAAAGGAGATGTGATTAAACCAATAGTTGTATAGATAGTAGTTGGCACCTATGGAAATATATCCAAATTTTTCTGAACAGAAATGTTTATGCAATTCATTTTGCTTCTTTTTTATTAGTTTTATTTGTTTAGGAGGAATACGTTACTGAATTAATGGAAGTAACAAAAATACAATTCATATATAAATTAGGTCCATCAGAATCTAGCACCTGCCTAATATTCACATCCTTAAATGTATCTACTTCCTCCACATGAACAATGTATTTTTTCTGAGTTTTCAGTGTAGTTACAAGTTTTTGTCTTTTCAGATTAGTTATCACCACACCCAGGATGACCTCTGTCTCACCATCTAATAAGTAAGATACACTTCCTCTCATGAAATTAAGTTATTCTGTCACAAATTTTAAATGCTATATTGGCATTTTTACGCATCACCTTTCTCCCCCATTTTCCTGCCATTTGTCTGCACTTTCTTTGAAGTAAAAAACACTGTTTTATTTTACCGCGATCTTCACCCAGCTGTTAGCCTGTGTAATAATAGATCAGAGAGAAGAAAAGGAATGAAGGATGGTAGATGGGATAGTAAGAAAAAAATGTAATCATATAAAAATTACAGTTTTGCGACTTTGGGCAAAGCTCAGTTTATTTTTATAAATCAAGTCTGAAGAGAACGATATCATGTAGATTCACTCTTTATTGCACGCCCATTTCTTAAAAGGTTATAAATTTATCCTCATATGAAGGGGCATGTGGAAATAGTCTGTCAATATATAATTTCAGATGCAAATGTTAATGTAAGACTTATGATCTAGGTTTGATACTTGATAACACTTTGGCTCTGAATTCACCAAATATTGAGATAAGTAAAACTCATTTGTCAAAGGGACAAAAGCAAACCAAATTCCAAAGAGGTACTTAAAGCATTGAGCGTACTGTTGGGAATTGTGTTCTTCCAAAAGATCTGGTCAAGTCCTAATCCTCAGGATCTTTGAATATGACCTTATTTGGAAAAGGGGTCTTTAAAATTATAATCAAGATGAGGTCATACTAGATTAGCAGGAGCTGATATCTCTACAAGGAGAGAGAAATGTGTACACACACAGAAGGAAGATAAACATGTGAGGACAGAGGCAGAAATTAAGAGTGATGGAGCACCTCGGGAAAAAGAATGACAAAAGCTGTCAGCAATAATCAGAAGCTAAGAGGAGGTGAGGAAGGCCAGGCTGACCCCTTAATTTCCAACGTCTACCCTCCAGAATTGGCAGAGAACAAATTTCGGTTGTTTCGAGTCACCCTCTTGTATAGAACATTTCTATAGCACCTCTAAGAAACTGATGTAAGATTTGGTTATGTTCTTTTCCCATATTATGTGACATCAATGTTCAAGTCTTTTTTCATATCATTAATTTCACAATTGCAAACTATACAGCTATAATACTGTGTTGTATAAAAAATGTGTGTGTGTGTGTGTGTGTGTGTGTGTGGTGTGTGTTTCACTGGGAGCAAAGAAAAGCATTGCTATTTGCTTCTCATTCCCGTGTTCATTCACAAATAAGAACCATAAAAGTTTATAAATTGAATTGTTATCATTGACTTTGTATCACCTGTTAAAATAAACAGATTTTGGACACTTGAACAGCTAAAACAATAAGGGATATTATAGTTTAAAATGCTACATATTATAAATTATATAATAGATAACAAAAACTCTCTTAAATTACAATTGTAATTTTCCTATCAGGCTCTGAAAGAACTTTTCATCCAAGTTGAAATCAACTTATATATAGTTTTAGTATCTGTATGACCTTTCTTTATTTTCTTTTTTTTAAAGGGTTACACATGAAACCTTTGGGCCTTTCCAACTATTTTGTCTTTAGATGTTTCCCTTTAAACTATATCTCTAACCCCAGATAGCTTCTATATTTTCTCATAAGCCATTTCTTACTCTGTAGGGAACTGATAAAGCAAGTCTGACCTTGGTTTCAAAGAAAATTGAAAGAAGAAAAAGGGGTAGAAACTAAGAAAAGCAATGGGAAGATAGTACTCTCCAAGGTCAGAAAAAAATCAGAACGTAAGAGATTCTAGGGAAGACTTAGGTTTAAATTGCCGTATGTCTATTTTAAATATGATCTGTCATTATACACTTAATTTATAATCAAACATAATAGCTACAAGGAGAGAAGTATTTTACCCATAGTCTTAACTTCTTATCCAATATATAATATGAGATCATTTGTTAATGAATGTTGAAAATATGAAAACTACTTGTTGATTACATACAATATAAATCAAGTGAATTTATTTTCACAATAATGAAAACATATTTATTTTTGAAAATCAAATTTCTATGATGCAATAAAACTGTAATATAGTTATACTGAATACACTTTTAGATCAGCATGCTTTTATTTCCTATGAAATAAGGGTATATATGGAATACAGTTTTCTTAAAATTATCTGAGAAGAAATTTGTATTTTTTAACTTTTTGCACTGGAAAATAATTATTGATATCCATGTCTGGAAAACTCAATTTTGAACTTACAATTGTGAGTATCTGAATACAAGCAATATTACAACTAATTTCCTTCAGTTAATAAAATGGATCAAAAGGTTACTTTTAGAATGCTTGATGCCTCAAAGAAGATGTAGAATGTGAACTTCAAGCTATTATGGCTATATTTTGTTATCTTACATTCACACATAGAACAAATTATGTATTTCTAAAAACTATTGTAATTCTAATAAATTCAGTATTTATCAGAACCAGGCATGGTCATTTCACAGAGAACTCCAATAATACTCTCCAACATTATTCTTGAATGTCAAGTCACAGGACATTGACAAAAGCAAGTGATTATTTATTTTGCAATGATACTTGTTTCTAAAGCAAAAAGGAATCAAAATACAGGGGAAAATATATTTTAAAATCAATATTATATCGTATAACTGTTTCAAGTTGACAGAATTCCATCACAATGTATTATGTATTATTTTGTAAGTAATTTACTTCTATATTGTGAAATATAGCCAATTAATCCCCCAAAATATGTATGTCATAATATTAACTCCCTTTTTCAGTTAAAAGTATTGTAAGGGTTACCACAATGAATACTAAGGCATAGATGACTCTGGAGTTTGTGAGGTGCTTTCAAGTACACCATCTAATTTCATCTTCATTTTCCAACCAGTCTCCTACATTGCCTACAATTACAGAATCATCATTTCTTAAGATTATTATATGCCACTATTGTTCCTATCAAAAGACTGAGGACCAAACATGAATAAGATTCAATTCTTGCCTTCAGAAACATTAAAATTCTGGGAGAACAAAATAAATCAATATTTTACCCATGGTCAAATTTATAATAAAATGTGGAATTAATGCTAGAAGTTTGTGTCAGGTGCTGTGTGAAGATTACATAGCCACATATTCCCACCTAGGTGGGAATTGTCTACCTAAGAAAAGTATACCTGAGGTCATCTATTAAAGCAAGAGAAATGAGTAGGCAAGGAAGGTTATTCTAAAAAAGAGGATAGCATGAATAAAGGTTCAACTGTATAACATAGTGAAGCCACAACCAGGAATCTCAAAACTAAAGGACAAAGCATGGGGTCACTTGAGAAATGTTGATGAGATACAGTAAGCCTTTCATGCCCTGCTTACCATATCCTGGTGAGCAGGATCCTCATCCTGCAAAGACAGCAATCTACTAAAGATATTTCAGAGGAGAAGAGAGAGACACATTTGCTTCTTGAGATAATTTAGCCTGTAGGTAATGTAGGAGATAGATTTGAGATATAAAAACTTGATGCAGAAAGGTGACATAGGATAGTGTTTTAATAGTTTCAGTGAGAGAACATGAGAGTTTAACAAGGCAGGGCTATTAGGATATAGAATGAGAATATTGATAAGGGACAGACCTGAGAGATAAGGTTATGAGTTATATTTGTATTTCTTTAGCTTGACATATATGAAGGTCAAATCAGATATATTCAAAATTCAAGGGTACATCAGACAATTTTATTCAAAATTTAATCTCTTTCCCATGAAGTCCATCTAGATCACACACTAATCCTATTTTTCTTTTTGTTTTTTTCTTGATGTTCGTCAGAGTTTAGTTGCAGGTAATAGATGACTCACTAGAGATATGAACTTCCTTAAGCCTTGAGTCTACCACCTTCTGATTATGGATCTAATTCCTGATTGTCAGAACTTAAGGGTATAAAAATATCTCATGGAGTTCCCTGGTGGTGTAGTGGCTAGGCTTCAGCACTCTCAACGGCAGAGCCTGGGTTTAATTCCCAGTCAAGGAAATACCAAAAAAAAAAAAAAATTATCTATTGCTTGCCCTAAGTACAATAATTATTAACATGTCATAAATATTCATTGTCTCTTTGGCATTCACATTACATTGTTGGTTTAATCAACCCTGCAGCCAAGCCAAATTTCTAGATGATTGCAAACACTATTATTGTAGGTTTTTTCTGTTACCTCAATTATGTTTGATTTAATTATTTTGATTTATTATATTAAAATATTATAGAATGTTAAGTTTACCTTCTAACACACAGCTCTCATTCAAGACAATGACAGTAAATATTACTATTCTACTTTTACATTTTAATTATTCAAATACTAAATAAGATGAGATAGAAGAATAGAGTACTGTGTTATACCTCAATAATTGAAAATTAGTATTCTCCTTAAAATAAAATGATGTCAATAAGATCATTATGAATTACGACTATTTTTCTAAGTTCCAGATATCTTTATGTATCTTGTTCATTTTTTCTTAATGCAACACCAATTCTTGAGTATCTTTGTCATTTTCAAATTATGGAAGTATCACCAAAATAATTTGATCCACTCCAATACAGAGACCATAGAATCATTTTTTTTTTTGTAATTATATTTTCAAGTGTTTTGAGAACATTAAATTGAAATTTATGTGGTTCATGACATCATGGCCAGGCTTAAATTCTCTTTTATTCTTATCTTCCCATATATCTTGGTTCGGATTATCTTTACCCTTTTTGCTTTTAAACAATTGCTTTTGATTAAAAATACAAAAGGAAAATAATATCTGAACAGTTCTATTTTCTTTATGTACTATTTTAATATAACTTTATGGTCTATGACTAATATTTTATTTAACATAATCTCTCCTGGAACTTCTAAAAACTTTATAAATCTTTTATAAAATTGTGATTTTTAAATTTTTCTATTAACTAAAAAACATTCAGTTTTCATGTTTTCCAAATATGACCTAGAAGCAACTATTTGAATAGAAATTATATTTAGTACCAATATTATTATATTAAAATTACAAATGATCTTTAATGTAAAATATATAATTTATTGAAGAAAAATAGAAAAGACACAGAAGATGAAGTACATGCATCTGAAAAAGCTTAAGTTGATAAAGTCATTAAGTGATCAAGATAATTAATAAAAACATTAATACTTTATATTAAAACTCAATAATGCCAAAGATAAAGAAAAATTCTAATGTATAAACAAATAGAAATAAGTCAGTTCTAAAGAATGTATATCAGATTTGAATTTGATATTACAGGCCCATCAATACCCTTGGATTTTGGGAGTTAATAGAACAATACTTTCGGAATTCTAAAGTAAAATTATTTTCACTCAGTCTTTCTATATACTGCCAGTTTGACTTCAAACTTAAGATTTTTTTGTCACTTCCAAAAGGCAGTTTTATTAATCAGCTTTTAGAACATAAGTTAACATAATGACTATACCAAAGCTCAGAGTTTCCCAGCAAGTAAATGTTAAACTCCTAGGACCTCAGTTCAGCTGAGTGGGCTCTACTTCATGCTAGCCAACTGTGAATTGCTTAAAATAGATTGACTCTACATGTTTAACTTAGGGGCCATGTTGGAGAGTCAGTACCTGCCCAGACATTTTCTAATGGTGAAGATTGGACACTACTAGGATCCAAGTAGAGAGCTATAATGGTTCTTATACTCCATACTCAGAAATTATACTTTAATTTCTATGCATATTCTATTAATATTTGTCAAAACAAGTCCCATGGCCAGGCCCAACATTAGTGGGATGGGGCAGTAGAAACTTCCTATCAGGTAAGTGAAAGAGAAAAATATAAGGGCAAAATAACTTCCAAAAAATATTGCCTTTAGTGCACACATTTTACTTCAAATAGTAGAGAAAAACATGACTGTGAACCAAAATGATAGACATCTTGAGATTTAGATATCAGCACATACGATTCAAGAGAAAAGTATCTTGAAAGGAATGCAAGATACTATCCGTGCAGATCATAAAAGACACTAAACCATCCAGATTGCAGCAGAAGAATGGAAGAATTCAGAGAAAAGAGGCATATAAATAAATTTCTGGGAGAGTTCAGACAACGGAAAATGTGATAATAGAGAAATAGTACAAAATTAAGGAAATTAAAATAGTAGGTTAAAAAAGCCTTAGTTCAACTATCTGTTTGGATATGTTTTTGTTCATATTGTACAAGATATATGGTTTATACACACACATACATAAAGCATATATATATTCTTTAAATGAACCACCAATCTTTGGAGCTTATATGACTAAAACATCAGTATTTGCATTTTTATTTAATGATAATATAGTAAAATGTTTAAAATGTATTTTAACTTATTTAACTTATATCAAAGTTTTCATATTACTACAGTTGATTCATGAACAAAGTAGAGAGTAATTTTCATTATTGAAACAAATAATAGAAATGTTAGCAAAGAAATTAGTTGACTACAGAATTTGAGCATTAAAGTGAAGAAGGAAAGATACAGAACAGCTGTGTAGCACTTCCTTTTGTAATATAATTTTTTCCTAAAATAAAGAGTGTATTTCACTCAGAAAACACTGAGTGACTCTGTGAAATAAAGTAAGGAATCATTTATATTAGAAATACATTAAAGTTAGGTGCCAAAATGCATTGTATGAAAATAATTTTATTATTGTTAATTAAATGACAATTATAGTGGCAAAAAATAGTATAATATAAATTTTATCATACCCAAAAACCTGTCATGTTTGTCAACTTAAAATTAAACTAAGCATTTAAGCACTGCATTTATTTATTTATTTATTTTTATTTTTTATTTTTAACAGAAAATTTCAAAACAGCATTTAGTCAGGGACAGGAAAGGGAGGGAACTGGATACTATAGGGCACTGCCATGGTCTTGGTTTTATTATGAAACAGCTTACTTTTTGCTGTTTCAAATTTGCATCAAATCTGTTCATACTTGATACAAAAATCTCAGTTATAAATATGTACAAAAATTACTGAAATGATACCATGTCACCTAATTTCTTATTCTGATATTAGAGATAAAGTGCTTCTGAAAGAAAAATAATTTGGATAGGGTCTTACAAAGATGCATAACATATAGATAAATAGTTTTATGAAGGTCTTTGCACTGTTAGTTCAAAATGAGACTCATTTACAAATCTTTAAATAATAAATCAAAAACAATAAAATAAAAAAATCTACTGAATTCTCAGAGATTACTAAGATATGTGAACAGTCATAAAACATTTTATCATTTAATCTAATCTTCACATATATTCTGCAAGTCACATATTATAATGTTTAATAACAGAGTCATAGAAAGGTTTAACTGAGACCAAAGTAAGACAATGTTTTAGATGTCAAATACAAGTTACTAATCCTATTTTTCAGACTCAAAATGTGTTCTTAATCATAGCAATGCACATTCTTTAATTTTATTCATTCATTCATTCAGTTATTTATTTAATACCCATGTATTCAGAATTTTCTAAAAGTCAAACAATGTACTGGAGTCTAGACAATGAAAAATTAAGGAGCAAAACTAAGTAGTTGTTCTGTGATGGTAACTTCTATGTGTCAACTGACTGGATCACAGGCTAGTGAAATAGCTGGTTAATCATTATTTTTATGTGTCTGTGATAGTGTTTCTGGAAGAGATTACCATTTTAACTAGTAAACAAAGTAAAGTGGATTGCCTCCCCCAATTATTTTGGCCTCACCCAATATGTTGAAGGCCTGAATAGAACAAAAAGCTACAGGAAGGTTAAAATTTCTCTCTATCTCTGCCTGACTGCATGAGCTGTCGGATTGGCTGTTATCAATAAATCAACAAACGACAAGTGTTGACAAGAATGTAGAGAAAGGGATCCCTCCTGCACTGTTGGTGAGATTGCAAATTGCTACAGGCACTATAGAAATCAGTATGGAGGTTCCTTTAAAAATTAAAAAGAATTATCATATAATCCACCAATTCCACTTCTGGGTATTTATACATCAATTGGATTAGATTTAATTACTTTTGGAGATTCATGAGCGCTGCTTTTCACATAGGTTTTAACACAATTTACAGTTTTGCTTTTACTTTCTAATATTATTTTATTCAATTTAGAATAAAATATTATTTATACAACTTTACCTTTTTTTTCTTTTTTTCTTCTTTTTTTGGGGGGTGCGGGGGTATTTCCCTGCCTGGGAATTGAACCCAGGCCGCAGCATTGAGAGTGCTGAAGCCTAGCCACTACACCACCAGAAAACCCCTACCTTTTATTTTTTATTATCAATAATATTCCACTTCTTATTACCATCTTAAAGTTTGTATAGTATAATCTGTAAACCTTCTAAAAAACAACATGTATTTAATGAAAGATAGTATACTTGATGCTGGGCGTATAACAGTAAGGAAAAACAGTCTCCTCCCTCAAGGATATTGTAGCTAATGTTAAAAAATAATGACAAGGTTTTTTGGGTTTTTTTTTTTTTTTTGCATTTATCACATAGTTCCAGAAAAGTTTGACTTTATATACTGATTTGATTCAAGCAAGGTTACTAAACTCTCTCCATTAGTTTTAAGATTGTCTGCAAATTCTCTTAGATATCATATGAGGTCAGACAATTAATTTCATGAACTCATCCTAGAAAAAATGCTCTATACTTCACTGCTGAATATCACTATGGTCACCTTTGAAGTACTCCCCTTGGGAAGCTATGCATCAAAACCAGCACCTGGTCCACCCTTAAGTTTGCAAACTTGCCACCATGCACTTAACTTTGGTAGGTGTCATAACCTTATGACATTTTAGGTTAAGTTGCAATATAATGGGACTATCGTGTCTTTGGTTCTATTTCCTTTATCTCAAAAAAAGATGAAGTGTAGTCTTTCTTTAATTCTCCAAGGAAAAATCATGCTTAATTGAACCTAAACATAAAACCAAATACACCCTGTTATTACAGAAATATATGGGTTATTTTGTCATATATACCACATTGTGGAAAGTGGAAATATATATTAACACTCCAGAATGACAGAACCATCAGAAAACTTGGCCCTTCCCTACTGCACCAAAATGAAATTTGTGTATTAAAGATATATCATCTATTTTAACCTGCAAATATTACTTTCTACTTTCAGTGATAACTTCCTGAGTGGTCTACTATCGAGTAGTCCATGTTACTGAGCAGAAGTCAAGAGCCATATGACTTCACTCATGTATGAGATATAAAACTGAAAGCAACAAACAAATAGGACAAAAAAACAAAGAAAAAGTCACAGACACAGACAACACTTTAGTGGTTACCAGAGAGTAAGGGTGGTGGTGGTAGAAGAGGGTAAAGGGGGTCAAATATATGGTGATGGAAGGAGAACTGACTCTGGTGGTGAACACACAGTGCAATATGTAGATGATGTATTATAGAAATGTACCCTTAAAATCTATATAATTTTACTAACCAATGTCACCCCAATAAAGAGAGACCGTAATATGTCCTAGCAAGAATAAGTGTACTTTCACTCCTTTAAGGGTTTTCACTTGAGAATCTGGTATGATCTTTGAGGTTCTCCTCTCTGGTATGACTCAAACTCTAGCCTATTAAGTTTCTATGTAGTACACAAGAGGAAGATTTACGCAAATAAAAATTACCTATAAACACTTAGGCATTTGTAAAATTTTAATACTTAGAAAACATTTAAATATTTAATTTTTAGATTAATTATTCCAGTGCTTTATGCCTACCCTCCAAAGAAAAAAACACTTAAAAATTGCACTAATGCTAAAAATAAAAAATGATTATATATTATATATGAAAATTCACACTTAGTAAAGTGGGCAGAAATATTTAATGTATGTGATGGTGTTCAAGACAACTTAGCTCAAAATATGGCTCCTTGGCACATTGAATATTTCAGGCTAAAGAAATTTGTAAAACAGCAGACGCGGGAGGGATTGTCTGACCTTTCCCTGAAACCATTTATAAGACCATCAGGTGAGAGATGCCCTCTGGAGAAAAGGGAGCATCCTTGGCCCTGAAGACAGACACCAAGAGGCATCTGAACAAACAGGTTATGCCATCCTGTTTTACCCATCCTGTTTTACCTGCTTTCACTCTTTTTGCTCTATACACTTTTTTTTCCTTTTCTATGACTTTCCACTCTTCATAAAACCTAGCACAAAAACTCTCTAGTTGAACCACTTCTTCAGGTCTTCATTTTCTTATGAAGGCTCCCACGTCAACTTAAAACTTAACGTGAAATAAATATGCACACCTTTTTCTTGTTAATCTGTTCTTTTTTTATAAGAGCCCCTCTGAGAACTACTCAAAACAGTTGAGGAATATATTTTTTTCTCTTGCTAGTTGGAAAATAAAATCAATTCTCAAAACCAAGTGCAATTACAAATACTTGGAGTTATTTTTAATAGTGTTTCTACATTTCCTCTCATAGGTTAGCAGACTGCATATTTTTAAGTCTGGCCTCTGTAATTCCATGCTTTACCTCTGGCACAAATGGCATTTAATAATGGTTATTATGACATTCAACATTGCCTGTAATCTGAGGAGTAAATTTAGAACTGAATTAAGAAAAAAAAAAAGCATAGAAGGTTATTTTCTGTATTGCTTTCGTCTCCCTAAGAATCACTTTTGCTGAATTTTTTTGGCTTGATGCCATTAATCTACTTCACCAGAAAGAGACCTCTGAAATGCATGTTGAACTTATTTTAACAATTTAGTTCAAATTGTTTACTATATTACAGTGTTCACTGCAAGAGTTCTCGGAGAAATTTCTCTCTCATTTTAGGACCAGGCATATTACTTTTCTGTAGAACATCTGGTTTGCTTTTATCTTAAGTGCACTATAAATAAACAAAGTGATAACTTCTCCTGTTTGCATTGGCTGCTCAAAAGCTTAGCACTAAATTTGCTACATGCTTCAAGCATGTGTTTTGGAATTAGTAGCATATATTTAATGTTCCAATCTCCTTCTTTGATATACTTTGCTTCCTTTTTTCCTTGACTTTTCTTAATAATATTCATTCATTGTAAAAATATCATGTTTGCAAATAGTCTTAAATATTGTACTGTGAATTCAGTGAGGTATTACATGAGGAGCTTTATAACCAGAGGTTTGAAAATCAGAGAAATGAGAAAGGCAAAGATTTTAGTTTAATTTTAACAATCTTTTGTTCATAACCATCTGAGTTTTGAAAGACCATGAATGTTCAATTTTCTCAAGAAAAGAAGCTTAACTGAATAGTTGGCTTCAAATGGCTGTTTTTATATTACAACTTTGGCATTTAAAAAAATCTGCCAGCAGCAGAGCAAGAGCAGCTTGGTACAAACACAATGTCGTATTTTTTGTTTGTTTATTTTAATTTAGTATAATATTCCTCATAAAGCCTTCACCACATGTGTATCTGGCATATGGACTAGAGGATTTATCTGTGCTTCCGGCCAAAAGAAAAGGAAGAAGAAGACTGCTGTGAAGTTTAGTACAAACAGAAATAATGAAAGTTAAGATGTGAACCAAGGTTAAAATGCAAGATAGAGATTATAGCATCAGATATTTAAGTTTTATGGGCTTCAAAGGCCCACAGGTGTTGGGAAATGTACTTTAAGCTCTAAATATACCCTGGGTTTCCTCATATATAAAGTGGAATATAAATGTATAAAACAACCAACATAATGCTATACACACAGCATTTAGTTATGTTATTCTAATCTCTTCCCCCTTTTTATTTTCTTAGTTTTGATTCACCACATGGACTCTCTAAATCTATTCTCTAGAAATTTTTAAAAATTAACAATGCCTGCTGCTATTTGCAGGCCAATTGAAGCACAGTCTCTCTTGATGGAGTCTAGGAGTCTGCAGTTTTAAAGCTTGTCATGTGATTCTATTTCTATTCTACCCAGTTATTTTTTCAAATGGCCTTATCACACATCTGGAAAAATGTTTAGGGTTTGATATAACTTTTGAGTCTAAATAACCATTGACTAATTCCTGTGAATCTGAGCATAGCAGAATATTTAGCTGACAGCAGAGTTCAGGAAGAATGACTATCACCATTTGAGTAGCAGGTCACTTTGATGATTCCACGGCTATTTTGAGTTGAGATGAGGATGGGCTCTCTTAGTGCAAGCCCCACCCCATTCATTTCTTCCCCTCCCAGGTTGCCATACTTAAAATTGTTTTAAAGCAATGCATGTGAATATCACAAATGATTTCTTTCTTGCTGAATAAAATACTTATTTTCTCAATCTCAGAATCACTTGGCACAATTAATCACCCCTCTCTTCTGCAAGGATTTCTCTGCTTTTGCTTTTGGTGAAATTGCACTCTCCTAGTTTTCCGCCAACTTTGCTAGTGATTTCGTCTCAGTCACCTGTCCTGGAATGTTCTAATTTTCCTGACCAACATTAACATCAGGTGACCCAGGGCTCAAGGCTTTCTGACCTCTTCTCTTCCCTATTTTAACTCACTCTGTAGGGGATCTTATCCAGCTACCTAAACCTTAACACTATGTCTATTCTGATGACTCTCAAATTTATATCTTCAGCCATTATTTCCTTGCTATCCAGACTCACATATCAAAGTCACTACTTTCTATCTCCTCTTGTGTGTCTCACAGCATCTCACCCCTAAATATGTCCACAAGCAAACTTCTGTTCACCTTCTCCAAACTTGCTTCTTCTACTGTTTATTAAATTAGTAATTGTCATGACCAGTTATCTCAGATTAAGAATCCTGAAGCCACCATGGCTCTCTTTTTTCTCCCATACTCCATATCCAAAAACATCATCAAACCGTGTCATAGGTATTTCCAAGTTAATTCCAAAATTAGCCTACTTTTCATAACCTCCATCTTAGACAAATCAACTCTCATTTGAACTATTGTCATAGCCTATTAATGAATCACTTATTTCCCATTATTAGGCTGTGTCTAAGGTCATTTTGAAATATAAATTTATTTATGTCCTTCCTGTCATACACAGACACTTAAGGCTCCAAAGTTCACTCGGTCTGTTAGAGTAACATTCCCAATTTTCATCATAGAATAGAAGGTCCTGTGTTTTCAGCTATGCCTTGCTTTTATTTTTGGATTTCATTTTCTTACACATCCCCTATGGTCACAGAACTGTATATACCATGTACTCTGCCCTCTCATGACCTTTCTAAAGTATTTACTCCCACTTCAGCATCTACCAATCTCATTGCCTGGAATATTCCTCTTGTACTTAATCTACATAAATGCTAATTTGCTTCCTTTGGATCTCCACTCAGTAGTCATTTTAAACAGAGACCCTTTCCTTGATTCCCATACCATGCTCTGTCCCTTTATCTGGCTTAAAGTGTTTTTACAGCACTTATCTAATGGTGTTTTGTTATATAAGTACACTTGTTTGTTTCTTTCTTTTTATTTATTTATTTATTCTTTTGCATTTGACTTACTCACTAGAATACAGGATCCATAACATCAGAGAATTTGTCTTTTTGGTCTTTCTTGTATGCCCAATACTGAGAATAGTTCTTGGTATCTCATAGAAATTAAATAACTTTAATTTATTGAAAGACTATATGTCAGAATGATTTTCTGATTCTTTCACGGTTGAAATAACCCAGTCATTAGGATCTCATGCTGTCTGCACTATCCTCTAACTTGAGATATGTCACATTGCTATGTCATAGTACAAACTCTCCATTTGTGTTTGGAGCAAGCATCTTGGTCAACATATGTTAGCATTTCTGAAGTTTATTAAACTTTAAATTTAATTTTGCTCATTGATTGGCTGTCTTTATATTTGCTTCCCATATTATTTTTAAAATAATTGAATTTACATTTTATTTTTATGAATTTTAGAAATGCTTTTATCTAATGAGTATTAATCATATATATTTAAGTGTATGTAACCTTTATGTTATGTGGCTATTGCCACAAATGGCCATACCCCAGTTTTTAAGATGGTTTGGGAAGTTTAACAGTCCATTTGCAGAAAATTATTTATAAGGATAAATTATAACACAATGAAGGTCACATCTTCATTGGTTTAAGCAACCTAATTTTATTTCTTAAAGCTCTTAAAATAAATTCAAGATACAATTAATTTTCCAACAAAACCAAGGCTTTATGAGACATCTTTCTGTTCTTTATTCTGTTGATGGGTATGGGCTGCCAAACATTGTTGTAATTTAAAGTAATTTTTATTTTTGGTATTCTAAATATAAGCTTAAGCTGAGAATATTCAAATGCTTTCCTCTGAAAATCATTAACATGGTGAATCAGATTTAAAATAGCAATAAAATAGAAGTTATAAAAACAATTAATCAGAAAATTCTCCAATACTTACTGAATTAATATTTTTCAATGCCCAAGTGTCTTGCAATACAAACAGTTTTAGTTTAGCTTTATATTTATATACAGAAGAAGGTTAAAATAATTATGTTTTATTCCTCTGTCCAATAATGCACAGACACTTCCTTGGCTGCAGTGAAAGGATTTTCCTGGTAGAGTACTGTATTAGCAGAGCTATGAAAAAATTCAAGCCAACAAACCAGTTTCCCATCAATTCTGCTTTTCTTTCATGAGATTAGAGAAATAAAAGATAAGAGGTAAATTTTTTTCCAACTCTTTACTCAGAAATGCATGCCCTGGAATACTATATGTCACAGTTAATATCGGGATGCCATCATTCTCACAGCAGAAAGCAAATTTAGCATTCTAGGTTTATGGTTCTCATCCTAATTCATCTGTAGCCGTATCCTAATTCCATCCTGCATGCTACTGTCCAACACACAGTTCAGTTCAAGTAATTGCTGTACCATGAAACTCCTTTAAAGGATAATAAACAGTCGAGAGCTGCTGGGATAAATAATTGTTGTTCCTATTTTTAAAAATTGGACAGGTTTAATAGAAACATAAAAATAGAGAGAGAAAAAAGATAGCATCTTTCTAACACCATTCCTATTTTTGATGTACAAGTCTCATGTCTAAATTCTAGTTTTCCTGACCAGACAAATTGACATTTCACGTCCATCCTTGACTATCACCTTTCTTTCTCCACGTCTCTGGAAACTCAGAATGATTAAGAGATGCAAGTGACTCAGAGTTGACTTTCTTAAACCTATTTGTTCCACAGATGCATGAGCAGTGGTATTATACCTAATCATTCATGCGTAAGCATCGTATCACAGTTCAAGCTAGAATGCAGGCTGAGAAGCGGTCATTCTTCTAGAAAAGAGAACTCGTTATATTCCCGGACAGCTTATCCCACCAATGAACAATGCTATTCATCAAAAAGGTCTATGGTAAACTCAAGTATGTGTTTAGTTTCACCTTATTTGTCTTAGTCATATTCAGGGGGAAGAGAACATTTCCTATTACCACATTTGCAGGATGATCCTTCAAACATTTATAGACCTTTTATGGCTTATCCCATTCTTCTCTTTTCCAAAGTATACACATCCAGACTTTTAACAGCTTTTCATAAAACAATCTTATCATCATTAGCTTCTACTATTTTTTTCACATCTTTCCTAAATCAAAGCACCTAAAACTGAACACAGTACTATTACCTGCAATTAACAAAAATTAGTCTTTATCTGAGACAAGGTATTTTGCCTCTAGCTATTGCTTCTTAGATATGTGATGCTCAGTATTTCCTAGTTTCAGCATCAATGTAATCAGCTTTAATTTTTCACCTTATTTCTTTTCCTTCCTTTCTCTTTTCTTCCTCCTCACCCTTCCTCCTTCCCTTCCCTCCCTCTTCCCTTTTCTTTCTGGAATCTGGAATTCTGCCTACTGTGAGAACTGTGAAGAATGTAAGATTTTACCCTACTTATAGCTTATGTATTAGCCTATCACAATCAGAAACAAGTGTCTTTTTTGACTTAGAGCAAAGTATATATTCTATAGTTAGAATATAGGCATTTGCACTAATTTCTGGAGTCCCAGTTCCCACAGGATATTTCAAAGACAATGAGGAGATGCCTGCACACACAGTGGGATCCAGTACAGAAGATAAACCCCTTAACTTATGAAATCTGAATCTTCTACAAAAGGCAATAAACTTACCTGTCCTTTGCATTGCAGGAGGACATCACCTTTATTATATTAATACAAGGCAATTAAAAAATTAAAAATAACTGCTCTTTGCTCTGAAGAAAGACACTTCTGTCTAGTTTCCATGGCTGTTCACTATACAATCTTCTTTGAAAAATAGTTTGAAAAAAGGCAGTCAGCACCTCTGCTCATAATACACACAACTTTTCAGAAGACCCAATAAATACCTTAAAAAATCTTCACATTATTACTTCTATTGATTGTTCCTTTTGAATAAATTCAGCAAATATTTCAAAATTTCAACCATGTTTCTTCAAATACATTTCTTCTGCCCTATTTTCTCTTTCTTTTCCATTGGAGACTGAAATCGCAGGTGTGTTTTGCTGTCCCATTGACCATTAAAGCTTTTGATTTTTTTTTTCTCTGTGTGCTTTACCTCCCATGATTCCGATTAACTTGACTTCTATTTTCTAATCCTTTTTTGTCGAATATCCAATGTGCTCTTAATCCTATCTAGTAACACTTTTATTTCAGATAGTCCACTTTTCAGTTCTAAGTCTTCTTCATCTAATTCCTTTTTACACTTCTCTAATTTTACATAAAAATTTTCATTATTTTTTCCATTACTTTTTACTTTTGCTCTAGACTTGAACTTCTTTTATATTTATTTTAACATTGATTAATTTGCATTGCTGTGGTCATAGAATGATCTTTTTTTTAAATTCTGGATGACATTTTTTCTTTATTCTCATTGCTGGTAATTTTTAATTGGCTCTGGATTATATGTAATAATATGATATTCTGAATTTTGTAATCTTCCTCTGAAAAGTGTTGATTTTGGGGGTAATATAGAGTGAAATATTTAGACAATTATCTTGAATTTATAGACACTTGACTTGATATTTTGTAGTGTGAGTTGATTTAGATTTTGTGCTTAATCCTAAGGATGATATTTTAGTAATAAGTTGCAGTTCTCCTGGAATATCAATGGAAAGTTAAAGGCGTTTGTCAAATATGTATTGTGAAGATTTGGTTCCAAACTGCCCTGGGAAGCAGCTGCAGTTTCTGCTCAGGTCTTTAAGCTTTCCAGCTCTCATTTTCTCCCTCCTCTTGGAACGCTGACTGTGCTTTGAGGTCAAAGATCTACAGGACTTTATATCAAACTTTTTTTGGCTTATCCATTTCTGGCTCTCTCTTATTCAAATGTCCCTTTTGTTTACCAGTCTCTCTTATTGTCCCATATTCCTCAGGCCAGTAAGACCGCAACCTTCTACTTGGGTCCTGCCCAGCGGGCACTTAGAAGAGGCCTCAGGGAGAGAACTGTATAATAAAGGTTTTACCCAGTGTAAGTCCTTTCCTTCAAGGGTTGAATTCCCTTATATCTGCCTGCCATTGGCCACTCTTCAATACCTTTAAATAGAAATTTTTTTTTTTTATATTTGCCCAACATTTGGTAATGTTCTCTGCAAGAGGATTAATTTGATAGAAGCTACTTTGCCATTGCTGGAACCAGCTCTGTAATTTCCAGTTGTGTGATTGTGGGAAAGTTCATTTAAAAAAAAAAGTGCTCTTTTTGATCTTTAAATTAGGGGTGTTAAGACTATCTACTCACTAAGAATGTTCTGACAATCAATTGTGAACATTAATGTAAAATACTGAAAAGGAAGTTTGGTATAGTGCAAGCACATACAAGTTTTACTATTGTTATATGTATACTATAGGAACAGCTTTCACAAAATGTCTCAGAACTAACATTTTAGGTTAACAATAAAAGAAAATAAACATATTTTGATTAATTTAGGAGCCATTTTCTTGATTGTAAACTTTCTAAAATTCTACTCTATTTTTATATGATAAAGAGATTTATTGAATTCCTGACACTAAAATGTTATTTAAAAGAATTACCATGCAGTAGCTTGATTTTATTCTATGTTTCCTTGCAGAGTAGTAAAAATTATACATGCTAAATTTGCATCTTTGTTAGCAGAAAATAACAGGTCAATCTGTTATAATTTTTATTTATCCTCCTTTGAGATAAAAAACAAGTATCCCATGGAATAATCTATATACATCCTTTGGCTCTATTTTGGTAAAATTTTAATTAAAAATAATTAAGTAAATAACAAAATAAAATAGTTTAGTTAGCACTTGATTCCAGTTTTATATATGTGTACATACAGAAACACATAGACATGCACACATATAATGGCCTTACCACATTGTCATTTAAAAACTTCTAATATTGGAGTTATAGGAAACTCTAACTGGGTATGAATAAATTGTTGAGTCCAGTGTTATTATATAGAGTTTCTCTTCTTTTAACCCATTTACTTATTGCTCTGCATCTCTTCTCAAGTCATATTGAGCCAGACCAAAATGTTTTAGGACAAATACAGCAAAAATAGAAGTATTTATTTAATTGTGCAATTGCACTATCAATTATTTTTAAGTAAAGCACTTTCGACTTTTTTATAACTTCAACTAGATGGATTTATTAGTTGTATGGAGGATCTTAGAGAAAAATCACCATATGTGTTTTAAAACCTCTACAACTACCATTAATTATTGCTTTCTCACAGAAAAGATGGGAGCAAAAAATTATCACTATTGTACTCACTAACGGTAAGTTAATTTCGCTGAGCCTTTTCCTGGAAACAAAGGCGTTTACTAAGGAAGAAAGAGAAACAAGTAGATCATCGTTTGCTTCAAATTCCTTTGTTTAGTGATAATTTCTTTTTATATTTTTGAAGTATATAAATAGATAGGGGAACATAAGTAAAGTGCCTTCTCCTGGCAGATTCTTCAGAGGGCTAAATAATAGTAGTAGTAGTAGCGGCAGCAGCAGCAGCAGCAGTAGTAGTAGTAGTAGTAGTAATAGTAGTAGTAATGATAATAATATAAAGATCAAGTCCAGATAAGGAGTATCTTCAGGTCTGACACATTCTAGGTCATTTACCACTTGACCTGTTCTCTGATCTATACTATTATTGTTTAGACATTCATTGAAATAGGTGCATCCCTTTTGCTTAAATTTTACATAACAACCAGATTTTAGTAGATATGTAATTTCTTTTAGACTGAGCATTAATTGAGAATACTTTAAGTTACTTTAATATGTACAGAAATGTTTAATTTTTTTATTTAGTTTTATCAACATTATCTTCATGTCCAAAATCCAGGTTCTTTCATTTGTGTACTTATTTCTAGTTTACACATTCCTGTCCTGTTTCAGATGAGCTAAAGTAGCAGTGACACTCTAAAGCTAAATGTTCTGGTTTAGAAATGTATTTGAGAGATGCTTTTGTGTTTTTTAAATGAATGCTTTATTTTATCATTTTACCTTTCTATATACCTTAATCTATCTCTAAGAGTTATAAAATTCTGGGGACAAAAGCATTTGATTCCTTTTTGAATTTATACTGCAATCTTTAGTGCAGTCCATAAAGTGTCTTTAATTTATTCACCATTTTAAACATATTAGGTACTCTGAATCTTTCTTTACTTTAATCATTCAATTCTAGCAACTCATAATGACCTTTTTTTTCATTTCTATATGCTTAAAAATTATATTAATTCCTGAAAGGACAAGTTATTTAATTTCCAGGAAAAATATTTCACTGGGATCTTCAGTCTTTGTCCTATTGCAATGAGTCTTTTATAATATTTTCAAAGAATACAGTTAATTACCTACTCCCCTCCATTGAGACTGAGGCAGAGATTGAAGTGATATGGCCTCAAGCCCAGGAATGTCAGGGAAACTACTACAAGCTAGAAGAGGCAAGGAATGGATTCTCCCTTAGAGCCCCTAGATGAACATGGTCCTGCCAAAGCTTAATTTCAGATTTTGAGCCTCCAGAACTCTGAAAGAATATATTTCTCTTCTTTTAAGCCACCCAGTTCATGTCATATGTTAAGGCAGCCTCAGGAATCAGATCCTCACTCCCATTAAAACAATAGTTCCTGAAATATGAGCTATAACCATTTTATCAGTTTTTTTTTCTGTAACAAAATGCAGTGCTAAGTATACACTATAATTGTATTAAAATATAGTTTAATAATTAAAACATTGCTTTTCTGTAGTGATATAATGGTTATTTATAAGACATCTTATTACATATAATATTTAAAACAACTTCATATCCAGGTACACAAATGTACACTGCACATCATGACTAATAAAATCTTCCATGGGCTGATGAAATATTTATTACTCATTTTGAAATTGCATAAATAGCAATGTAACATTCTCTGTATCAGTTATATGATCTCATAGTGAGAAAAAGTTCTCAATATTGATTTTCCTTAATTTATCATGATCCTCTGTGCATCTCAAATCAATTATTAATATATAATGTTTAACAGATGAGAAATATTAATGCATTGAACTTTTCTTCAAAAACATTTAAGTATTTTATGCAACCATTGTGAGGCTTGATAATTCTCACTTCTTACTTCCATGTTTCAAAAAAGGCAAGAACAAACTGAAATAGCATGCATTTGTACATGGTTATTGAAAGCAAATTGAAGGTGCTAAATAATAGTTTGCTGAATATAAGTAGTTCTTTACCTGCCAAGTTTTTTGTTTATTTATAAATAACTTTATAATGTTTTACACAATGTGGCATCTCTTAAATTTCAGAATATTTTCCAAACATACATATTTTATCAACCTCTTGAATATCTACGTAGTTATAATTGCCCTTGAGCCATGCATGAACCCATAATTGGTAGATAAAACTATGAGGAGCCAGAAATTCCTGATTTTCACCACTGATAAAATAATGCTTCTGAAATTGCAATACTTACAATTTTTTCAAATAATTTAAATTAGTATCACCTCTAATATAATATACAATATGTCTAAAAGTTTTAAAAGTCAGAGCTCTTCATATGAATTGCATTCTTTTCCTGCTCACAAAAATAAGATATAATCAAGTTACAAATTAGTATCTATTTTAAGAATAATTACTTGTACTAATGAATAATACATTTTTTAAAAAGTGCTAATCAATTCAATTTAAGGACAGTAGCTGAAATTTAACTAAGTCTCAAGTTTGTTTCATACAGTGTCCTAAATGAATCTTTATTGATTTATTTTGTTTTGTTATCATTCCTAGTTTTACATCAAATACTGTTAAAATGCTAACAGAATACTATAAAGTAATTGTGTTATGCTGGAAAATCAAGATATTTAAAAATTACAGTTTCTTTTAAAAAATTGGGAAGTCTATAGAACACTTTGCAAAACAATATTTTGCAGGCAACATATTCTGTTTGTATTTAGAGCTGTTCTTCCTGAACCAGTTGTGAAGATGATTTTTTAACTCATTTATCTGAAGACCCTTAACTTCTTCCACGAAAGAATTTATTAATTTAGCACTGAATTTATTAATTTAGTGTGAGCTAATACAGAAGTATTAATAAATACTTCTGTATTAGCTCACACTATGCAATCGGACTAACTAAATGCTGATACTGATACTTAGAGTAAAAACGTATGTGGTACTTACATGCAAGTTTCTGTTCTAAGATATTTTCATATATTAATTCATTGAATCTCCCAAGCAATCCTGTCCAGTAGACACTTTTTATTTCACTATTTCATAATGAAGGCACACTGCTTAAGAAACTTACCCAGATATGGAATTAAAAACTCAGGAAATAGGGCTTCAGAATATGTGTTAACTACTATGCTAAACTACTTCTCTACAAAAATAAACTCTCAGCAAAAAAACATCAAGAGCCAATAAAACATGTTGATTTACAGTTAAAAACTGAAACAAAAATATGTTACGCCTATTATCCTGAAAAGAACATCATGCCACAATTCTCACTGACCTTCCTGATGCATAAAAATTATGCCTTTTCTGAAAATGTCTTCTCCAGGGATGCTTTCTTATTACTATATCATTGCTTATGACACTTCCTACACCACTGGTTTCTATAAGTCTAAATCTTATCTTCCCCTGGCATTCTAATTTTGCTAGTAAAGAATCTCATTCCTTTCAGATCTTCAGGGGAAGAGATTGTGTAATTTTAAGTACTATATCACAATCATTTATGACTGAAGTTATATACTATGAAAAATTTTCTGATTTCTTCACCAAAATAACATCTGTCTCACTTAAAACAGTTAGAGAATTTTTGTCTCTTCTCTTATCCATATCCTGCTTAGGAGCAGTCATTAGTTTCTGTGTCAGTATACTAAGCTTTATATATCTATTCTCCCTTATCTACCAAGCCAAACAACAGTGCTTGCTTTAAGTGAATGTGTTTTCTTTAAGGGCAAACTACTTGAAATACAGTGTATCAAACTCTCACAGATAATATACCTGTATTATTGAATAGATTGGACAGCATTTCTGTGCCAACTTAAAAAAAGAGCACTTTTGCAAAATTGAATTAAAATAATTTTTAAAAATACAAAATGAAAAGATTAAAGAATGTCACTCACTACACTTATAGGCTACCTATTTTTTGTTTTGTCTGAAACAAGTCTTCTGAATTAAGATTCAAAATATGATATGGTGCTGCAAATGGTGTGAAAATTTCATGTCCTAAGGGAAAGTATAAAAACCTTCCTAACCAATAAAATTACCACCATGTATTTATTAGTGTTAATTTTTCTTCATACTATAGAAAGTCTATGATTTGTAAGCTTTTAGGATGTGTAAATATAAAATATGGTAGACATTTTACAAGGGTATTTATCATTAGCTTAGAGTAATATTTAAAGTATATAAATATAATTAATTTGAAGTTATTTGCTATTGTTCTTTCATGTATATGAGTAAAACTATGTTATTTTTACTCAACAAGATTTAATAATCAATTAAATCTTTAAGAAAAATGTTTTTGAAAGTTGTGTGTTTGGAAATAAACACAGAAAGAAACTTGACAAATCCTAGGGAGTTTATAAAAAATGGTAGACCAATAATCAAGGGCTTAACAAAAGTGACAGGTTGATCATTTGACTTACAAGTTTTCTTATTAAACAGAAAACTCAATTAAGATGCTTTCACACCCTTCATAACATTATTTTCAATGACTTTAAATCAATGAAAACTACATGTAACCTCCCATAAAGTACTACATGTATATACTCTGTTTTCCTACTATTGAAGTTGCACGGAGTATCAATAGCAGTCGATAGTGGCTGAGGCTTAGAAACTTGTATCTGCTCATATTGTAGATCTGTAATAAACTTTAAAACTATAGATACAGAAAGATTACATGCAAAATGCTCAGTAATTTCAAAATATTAAGAAAAATTATTAAACTAATGCAAAATATCTTATTTGCAGCTTTTTGGGCACTGAATTTGCAACTTAGTATTATGAGAATGTTTTCATTTGGTCATCAGCTTAGCTAAAGCACAGATAATTTGTACAGATTCCAATATGACAATTAAGGTTATTATAGTGATAACCCCTAGCATATTTGTAGTAATCTGAGGCAGCAATAACCAGTTCATCATCTTTAATTAAAATGGTAGTCATTTTGTTTTCTAAAAATAAAAAATGTATCTTGTATTATGGTCAATGAAATGGATATTTTCTATATTAAACATTTTATTTTCATTTGACACTAGAACATCTTTTGTCTTATGTGACTCGTGTTATCAAACTAAATATGAAATAATATCATAATGACTATAACAAAAAGTAGAGCACAGTAATGTATTTTTAAAAAGGCAGCTGGAGTTTTAACACAATCATGACTATTATAATTGTATTTGTCCTTCATAAATAAAAACATATACATATAACTCTCTTGCAATTTTAAGAAAGTAAATGGATCTATAAAACAAGGTAATTGAATCAAGGCAACACTGCAAGTGAACAATTGTGTTTATAATTATAGCTTTTTTCTTCAATATTATTATTTATAAATTAACAAATTAGAGTTATTAATATTTAAGGGCTGCCTGAAGATTAAGATTCTTAAGCAACTTTATAGCGAGAGAGAGATTGCTGAACCATAGGATTAGTTACCCCAGGACTTATTAGGGTATATAAAATAGAGCAGGTTACAGATTTTTTTTGAACTACAAAGTAGAGTTTGATTTTTATTTATAATAGAGATTTTTATAAATCTTAAATGTTTTGCTTCTTTGAAAAAATTTATTGAAAATTAAATCATTTCATATTGTTTTTCATCCAACTTTATTATTCTCATTCAAACCAAATGTGCAATTGCAAACACCCTCATTTTCTCTATAACATTTTAATAAAAGTTAAAGTTTAAATTACTTATTTCAGAAAACTAGGCACCATTAAATTTACTCTTCTTATTTTTTTTAAATTCATTTTTATTGTTAGACTTATTGGGGTGACATCTGTTAGCAAGGATTACATAGGTTTCAGGCATACAGTTCTACAGTGCATTGTCAACTTGATGTATAATCAGTTCACCACCTAATGTGACTTCTCTTTCCATCACCTTATATTTAGCTTCCCCCCCGTCCTCTCCCACCCCCTCCCCTTTCTCCCCTCCCTAACCCACTCGTCCCCAAATAAACATTAAACTATTGATTGTGTCCATGGGTTATTGGTTTCTTCATTTCGTTTCTCTTTGTTGCTTTCAGTTTTATATTCCGCATATGAGTGAGGTCATACAGTTCTTTGTTTTTTCTGTCTGGCTTATTTCACTAAGCATGATGATCTCCAGGTCCATCCATTTTGTCACAAATGGCAATATTTTATCTTTTCTTACAGCTGAATAATATTCCATTGTGTATACGTACCACAGCTTCTTTATCCAGTCATCTGTCACAGGGCACTTTGGTTGTTTCCATGTTTTGGCCACTGTGAACAGCGCTGCAATGAACATTGGGGTACATAAGTCTTTGCGGACAAAGGTTTTCAAGTTCTTTGGGTAGATCCCCAGAAGGGGGATTGCTGGGTCAAATGGTAGCTCCATTCCCGATTTTCTGAGGAACCTCCACACTGCCTTCCACAGTGGTTGTACCAGTTTGCACTCCCACCAGCAGTGTACCAGAGTTCCTTTTTCTCCAC
>PVJL010005068.1:0-115371 GCA_004026885.1 Lyroderma lyra
GGGGCTTGGACTCCTGGGTCTGAGGGAGGAGGGGCTGGGGGCCTGGATCCTGGGTCTGAGGGAGATGGCACTGGTGACAGGATTCTGGAGTCCTAGGGGCCTGGACTTTTGCTTCCCTGAGGGTTTGGGGCTATAGTTCTCTTTATTTGTGACCCTCCTGAGGGTTAGGACTTTGTCTCATTCTTCATTGTATCTCCAATGTCTAGAACAGTGCCTGGGTGCTGGAATCCCAGGCAGAAAGACATGTAGGTGAGAAGAAAATGGCAGCTTTCAAAGCCCTCCCCACCCTCTGTCTCCCCAGGTGACCCCCTCAGCTCCCCCACTCCCCCCTCATCTGGATCTGTCCCTCACGAGACCCAGAAGTAAAGGCCAGCTGAAGGTGGTAAGTCAGGTGCAACTTGGGTCTTGTTGAACTACAGGGTCCCTGATAGGGCTCAGTGCTCATTCTCTACGCCCATTTACAAGGTGCTGTGTGATCTCCTATCCACACCTCTAAGGTCTCTTCTCTCGTTCTCTTCCTTACACATTCCGCCTCACTGGCTTTCCGGCTCGCCTTCCAGCATTCCATACATGTCCTGCCCCAGGGCCTTTGCACAAGCTATTCCCTCCACCTGGATCTTTTTTCTCCAGGCTCACTTTCTCAACCCCTCCTCAAGGAAGTCTCCCCTGACCACCCTATTAAAAATAGCATCCCAGTCCTCCCAAGCCCCTGCCTGCTGCCTGTTCATGGTCCTTGTCATCATCTGTCAGAGAGGACAGTTTTTGTTGTTTTCTGTCACCGTCCCCAGATTGTCCCCCTCCTAAAGGTTAGGACTTTGCCTTATTCTCAGTAGATCTCCAGAGCCTAGAACAGTGCCTGACACATAGTTGGTGCTCAATAAATAGGCACTGAATGAAAAAGTTGAAGTGAATCTTCCCAGCAGCCTTATGAAGTCAAAAATGTTTCTATCCTCATTTTTCTTTTTTTTTTTTCCTATGTGGGTAGCTCCCTGGCTGGGAATCGAACCCAGGCCGCAGCGCTGACAGCACCGAAGCCTTAGCCACTACACCACCAGGGAACTCCCTATCCTCATTTTTCAGAGGGGAAAAAAAAGCCAGAGAGATGACTGCACCTGCCCAAAACTACACAACCTAAGAACCCAGTGTTGGGGGGGGGTGCTTAAAGACCCCAAAACAATCTGCTTATTTTCTAAGCAAGCCAGCCTTACTTTCTTCACCCTGTACCTCCCACCCTAGGATTTTCTGAGACCCTGGCCCAGTGGGGAGGGGCAGATCTCTGTTAACACCTCAGACTGAGTGCACACAAGATTCAATCAATACCTGCCTTCTTCAAACAAACAGCTCAGGAAGTCCAGGAACATTATTCGACCACAGCAAACAAGAGAGCCAGCAGGAAAGTGGGGGAGGGGGACGGTGACACCAGCCAGGGAAGCTAAAAACAGATCCGGACCTGCAGCCAAAAGCAAATGGAAACATTAGGAGGCACTCAGCCGGCTCCCTGAGGACAAGGAAGGGGACACAGCCAGAACAGCAGGCTGGGGAGCATCTCCAGCCACATGGTTTGCCCCTTTGCCTAGACTATGCTCTCTGCTAGCATGACCTTTCCTCTTCTCCCCAGACTTTGCCTGATTCAAAGTTCAGGCCACTCCTACTCCTTTATCCTTCAAAACACTGCAAGAGAGACAGCCTTGTTTGGGGGTGCCACTTCCCAGCAAGGTAACTGTCTTAATAAGAGTAGTTAATGTGTATATCACTCTCCCTGGATGATGCCTGACACTGCTTTTTTTAAAAAAAAAACCAAAAACTTTTTATTAAAGTACAGTTGACATATTAGTTTCAGGTGTACAACATAGTGATTCGACATTTACATCCTTTGTAGATAAGTCTAGCAACCATCTGTCACCATGCAAAGTTACTACACTCTTATTGAGTATATTCCCTGACCTATACCTAGCCCCGCTTTTTAATGGATCCGTGTAGTTGTCATGACAACCCAATAAGATGGGTACTGTTATGATTCCTCTTATACAGAGGGGGACATTGAGACTCAGAGATCTGAAGGTCACCCTGCTCGAAGGTGATGGTCAGGACTGGAACCCAGGCCCCCGACTGTAGGCTCCAGAGCCCATCCTCCACACCTTCTGTGGGCCTCGATTCCTTTGCCTGTAAAATGGGTGTGATGCCAGTCCCTGCCGCATGGGGCTACTGTGGGCACTGGGTGAATGGGACTGTGTTAATTAATGGTCGGTGTCACTGTGGTCATGAGTTGCATATGGTGCTCCCATACTGTGCTGTTCTTCATCTAAGAAACCCACCCCTGAAGGGTGAAACCATCATTCACCAGAACCCTGGCACCTGGCTGACCACTGGGGACCTCTCCCACCCTCAGTGTCTCCATGTGGAGAATGGGGACAAGCCTGGCATGGGCCCCACAGGTTTCGATGGAGTCAGCAAGATTGGGCGACTGTAACCTGAGTCAGATCCCTTCCCTGACCTCTCAGAAGCCCCCATTTGCTCCCCAGGGCTTCAAGAATGAAAGCCACCATCTTCTTCACAGCCCACAAGACCTGAGGATCTGACCCCCCTATCTCCAGTGACCTACCAATGCCCTACTCTTTTCCACCAACAAATGGACCCCTTGCTGTTCCTCTAACAGGGCATCTCCCCACATCCTTCTTACACTCTGATCCAACAATTGTCCTCTCCTTCAAGAGATCTTCCCCTGCTACCCTCACATCCGTTCACTGCCCCCACCGCCCAACACACTCTCCCCATGCCAATTTCAGTTCTCTGAAGGACACCTGATCCTCTCTGGGATATTTCCTTGTTCACACACTGATTACTCACGGTAAGACTCTTGCTCAGTAGACTGTCAGCTGCACAAAGAGAAAGATTTTTGTCCATCTGGTTCATGGCTGTCTCTTCAGCGCCCAGAACAGTGCCTGACACACTATAGATGCTCAGGAAGTGTTTGTGGGATGAATGGATGAATGAGTGAATGGAGGGAGGGAGGGAAGGATGGATTAGTGGATGAGCGAATGGATGGGCGGATGGACAGATGGACAAACAAATTAAAACTTACTCCTATTCAAGACAGAGGTGTTAGGGGGAAAAGCAAGATCTGAGAACACGACCCTGCCATACCACCTCCTCCAAACCCACTGTTACCCCTGTCTAGGTCTGTGAAATGAAGCACAGCTGCAGTTCAGCTGTAAAATTTCTTTATCTCCTTCCCTCCAGGCCTTCCCCAGACTTCGGCCCCCTCTAACTTTGCCAAGAATGAGAATTTTGGCCTCAGCCCCATGGGAAATCACCTCCAGCCCTCAGGCCAGGGAGGGAGCCACAGAGTAAGTAAGAAAGGGCAGCTGGGGTCCGGGACCCTTGGGTCCAAGGAAAGAGGGCATGGGGGCAGAAGGGAAACATGGTCCTAGGAAATCAACAGCCCGCCTCAAACTCTCCTCATTGCAGAAACTCCTAAAAGGAAAGTTACCCTTCCAGCTGCCTCTGTGGGGCCCATGATTGTTGCCCAAGCCTGGAGGCCAGGTGAGTCCCCCGCAACCCCCGCCCCACCCTGCTCACCCCACTGGATGTGATACTATCTAAACCACCTCTCTTTCCACCTCACAGGGCACCAAGATGTGCTGCTAAAAGGAAGCCCCAGGGGCTGGAAGGGGTTTGTGAAGCCAAAATAAACTGCTAAGCCTGGTCTGTCCTCTGGTGTACGGAGAAACAGTACAGTGGCCACTAGGGGGCAGCGTGGCACTGGGAACGGGTGATCCCTGCGGCCTGAGCCCCGTCTATAAACCCAGGGGTCTGGGATCAGAGAGTCAAGAATGGGGGACCCAGCTCCTCTGGATCCAGGGGTCCAGGCCCCAAACCAACCCTCCCCTCAGACTCAAGAGTCCCAAGTTCTGAGAGAATCAGGTAGTCAACCCCTTTCCCCTATCATGGCAGCACCCAGTCCTAGACATCCAAGTTCTAAGTTCCCTGGCCAGAAAGACCCACATTTCCTTGACATTTATGCACCCAATCTTGCCACATCTGTTCTCATCCCTCTCTCTTTTAGTCCTCTCTGGGATCCTTCTTCCAGAGTAACGGTGACTTGTGGTCCAAATCAAGCTGAGAAAGTGTCTCCCACTTTATCACAAATCTCAGATGGACCCAAGCCTCCCTCTACTTAAGTTTAAATCAGTCTGCATCCATTGAGCCCCTGCCCTGTGCCCAGCCCTGGGCTTAGCAATGCTTGGCCTGGAATAGTGATTACTGCCTTCCTAAACTCACAGTCCAGTGGGGTAGACAGACTTATCTCCACATAGTGACAATTCAGAGTGGAGAGAGCTGGGACAGAAGAGCCCAGGGGGCTGCAGGAGCCTAGAGTGGGCAGCTGACACTGCCTGGGAGGTCAGGGAGGTCTTCCAGGAGGAGGAGGCATCCACGCTGAGACTGAAAAGGTATTCCAGTATAAATGTTTCCAGAGCTGGAAACATGCATCACAGATTTAGTTCACAGCAACAGAAGCCTCCTCTGGAGCAGAAAGGAAATTGAGAGGACTTGGGATCACTTACAGAATCCCAGAAGTGATTAGAAAACTAGGATTGGAAAGTGAGCAGAAACACTGGCCTCCAACCAGAGCCCAGTCATGATCATGCCACAGAACCAGTCTGATGAGGATATACTAGTGCCTGATGACCATTAGATGCTAGTCATTCGCTGCCTCTGCTGCCCCAGAAACAGGCTCTGACTGCTAGCTGTTGCTCAGAACAAATCACATCAAAACTTATTGGCGAACAACAGCAATCATGTCACTATCTCTCATAGGTCCTGTGGGCCAGGATTTGGAGAAGGGCTCAGTTGGATGATGGGCAGGGTGCAATAAAGTGGTGCTGGGGGCTGGGTCAGGTGTCCCTCTGCAGTCTCAGACCTCTCCGCCTGGTCTCACAGTTGCTACTTTGGGCTTCGCCATAGCATGGCTGCCTCCATGTAGTCAGGCTGTTGGTGTGGTGGCTCAAGGCTTCATGGATAGTATTCCAGTGACTCAGGCAGAAGCTAACTACATGATTTTTCTACTTCATCTTGGGGATCCTGCAGTGTCACTTCTACCACTTTCTATTGGTTACATGCCAGTCACCCAATACAGATTTAAGAGGAGGGGACAGAGACCCCACTTCTGGGTGGAAGTGTCAAGATCAGATTGAAGAAGAGCAGGTGGGATGAGAGATTGTTGCAGCCATCTTTGAACAATAGTTTGTCCCTGCTGCCACAGCAGGACTAGATTCACCAGTCCCCGCTTCTTTGCTGTTATTAACTCCTGATTCCCTAGTAAAGCAGGATTTGCCAAGATCCCCTTAGTACCAACAAAGGTAGAAATGCAACCATCTGTCTTTTTGGCTTCAATAGAGGGCAACAGGCTTTCAGACAGCCAGGAATTTTCTAACTGGGAAGCAGGTGCAGACACTAGCTAACTCTCCCCTGAAAAGTTCACTACAGTCCACCCCTTTGAACTCTCAACATGGGTATGTACCTTTGTTCTATACTTCCATTCTCTTCCCCCAAAGGTTCTTATTTGAACTCTTGTCCAACTGAAAATGCATTCATAATGCCCACTAAGACAATACAAACTCTCAATAGTTACATTTTCCAGATGCAAGTCTGAAATGATTGGGAATAGTTAATCACCCTCGAAATGTGTCACTATCCTGTGTTCCATGAGCCGTGAATTAGTTTTAAAGTTAACCATCACACACTGTGTGTAAAATAATGGATAAAGGTGGAGAAAAGGTAAGGCCTGTTAATTCAAATACGTAAGTATGTGCAATGAGACAGCAAGGGCGGAATTGGAAAATTAACTCATTGAACTTGTACTCAGCTCTTCATGCCAAGCACTGTCCTAGGCATTGCAGATACAGTGGCAAATAAAATCACTTGGAGCTTATGTTCTGTGCAAGACAAACAATAAAAAATATATATATATGTGGTAGTGATAAATGCTATGGAAGAAAAATGTAGTAAAGAATGGCTGGGAAAGTGGGAATTGTTATTTTAGGTAGAATGGTCAAGGGAGGCTCGTTGAAATGATGTTAGCATAGAGATTTGAAGTATGTGGGGGAAGACTGTCCCAGCAGAGGGAAAAGCAAGTGCAAAGGCCCTAAGGCTGGAACATATCTGGTGGTGGAGGAACAGCATGGAAGCAAGGAGACCAATGTGGCAAAAGCAGAGCTAGCAAATGAGAATAGAGGAAGACGAGGGCATAACGAGGACCTGTGAGCCATGGGTTGGACTTTTGCTATTACTCCGTGAGGGGAACAAGGGGAGGGTTCTGAGCAGGAGAGTCAAGTAAGCTGACTCCTATTTAAATGAAATCCCTCTGGCTATTTTGTCGGAATAAATTATAGGGACAAGGACAGATGATGTCACAGTACGAGTTTCTGCAAGTCAGCCAGGGGCTGTGGCTGGTATTTACGACTTTGCTCCTTTGCACACACTCCATAGAGTCATCCATTGCCTAAAATTTCACTCCGCTGGTTAGGTTCTTGAGGAAAGTGGAAGTGGGGTGGCTGATGAGAGGGTCCAGTCTAAGCAGTAGGTGGCCATGCTGGGGTGGAAGAGCTGGTGAGTGGGTGTCTGGAGTGGGTGTGTGAGCCTGTCTGGGAATGCTACTGCATTTGTCCTCGAGTTTGTATTGTGTGTCCTGTGATGATCCAGTCTGGTTGGGGTCTGCATGTGAATATGTGTGTACCTTCTTAGTTTGAGCCTTACAAACCTTTCCTGAATGGCCTTGTGTTTCTGACCTTGTGGAGGAATATGACTGTGCCCATCAGAGACAGCCCAGGCCTTACCCTCACAGACTCTTAGTCCAGTGCGGGAGGCAGGACAGCCCCAGAGTATGCAGGACTGGGGTGGAGGGAGCCCAGGGGGGACGCCTGACCCAGCCAGGGGAGCAGGGAGGGCGCCCTGGAGGAAGGGATGGTGAGCTAATACTAAAAGGTCACCTCTCCTGGCATAACAATTGCTTTCCTGTATAACCAATGGATAAAGGAGTTTTGCCCAGTGCGACTCCCAGGCAGACCTGTAATCTGAGCCTTCCTTCTGAGTCTGATGGGTAAAGCCCAGTCTTACCATTGACCCCCAGTCTGATCAGAGGCCTGGAGAACCTCTCCCAGCATGACTGGCTACACCCCATTCTGACCAGTGTCCAGGGCTTAACCTCTCTCTGGTAACCAGGGACATCTAACCCACCACCTCTGACACCGCCCCCCTCCCGCCCCCAGCTAGCGGTCTGGGGGTTTTGCCCCAGTCAGACCTGGCTTGTGAAGAGCCTGGGAACTCTGATCTGTGACCCTCAATGTGACCTGTGACCCTTCCTCCTGACCCATGGCCATGTTCTTTCCGTCTTCCCTCAGGTGCCCTCCTCCTCTCCTCTCTCCCACTCACCTGTTCCTGCCAGCCTGATTCTCCTCCCCTTCCCCCAAGATAGGGAGGGAGTAAAAGGAAGAGGGAGGGAGTAAGGGGGGTAGCATTCCTGGAATTCCCTGGATGGAGGGACGAGAAGGAGGGCCCTACAGGGAAGAGCCAAGGAAAAGGCACCGGCAGCGCCCCACCCCCACCCCATCATCACCTAGGCCTGGGCAGAACTTGGGCTTGGAGATCACTAAATATAAGAGATTAAACTGAAGGGTTCCAGGCCACTGATCAGACAGGAAAGCAGCCCAGAGCACTGGCCACAGGGGAGGGCCTCCCAGGGCATACTGGGAGAAGCTGTTCTAGGCCACTGGTCAGGCTGGGCGCTACTGGTTATAGTGGGGAAGACCAGTGCAGGCCACTGGTTGTTCTGGGGTCAGCTGGGTCAAATCGACAAGGCAAGCTCAGGCCATTGGCCATAGTGAGAACGAGGCTCCTGGTCAGAAGTAGTGGGAGAGGGTCCTCGGTTGTCTGGTGAGGTACCAGCTGAGGACACACTGGCTGGACTGGTTGGTCAAGCCACCCGCCTGGGGTGCTGGTCAGCGTGAGCGACAGCGTGGGGGCTGGGGGCAGAAGAAGCCCCGCTCCCAGCCCAGGGCTGGGAGGTCCTCTCTGGGCAGTGGGAGGTCCTGGCGGGGTGCCCAGGTTTGGGGGACCAGGGGGGCCGGGAAGGCGGGGCGGGGCGGGGCTCGGGGGCGGGGCCTCCTCCTCCCAGCCCCGCGGCGGCCGCCCAGCTGCAGCCGGGGCTCAGTCGCCGCCGCCACTGCTGTGGACATGGAGCCCCCTGACGCCCAAGCCGGGACGCGCGGGGCCCCGCAGCTGCTGGTGCTGGCTCTCCTGCTGGGGGCGCACCCAGGTATGCTGGGGCTAAGAGCAGGGCGCAACGGGGGACGGGCCCTGTGGGGACTGCGGGGAGGAAAGGGGGAAGGGGCTTTCACCCACCCCGGAAGCCAAACCTAGGACCCCAGGAAGGAGGGATATGGGAGCTTAGGAGGGCGTCCCTCTCTATGAGAGATCTGGGGACAGCCAGGCAGAGGAGCTGGGGACATCACAACAGAGGATTAGAGACTACCTGAGAAGTCAGAACCCCCTGGCCACTACAAGACCCAGGAGTGCCGGCCCTCCGCTCTCTCCTCCCTCAGTCCCTGAGGCCCCTGCTCCCTCAGACCCAGGGCTCCGGGCCCCCAATGGCTGGAGTGGCTTCCCCCAGGGCCCGTGAGAACAAAACCCCAGGGCTCCTCTCCTGAATGGTCCTAGAGTATGCAAGACTCGAGTTTTGAGAGGGTCAGCGACCCTATTAGCTAGGAAGCAGAGTCACATGCCTTAGAGGGTTTCTCGTCTAGATTTGGAGCCCAGATGAAAGCACCCACCTCCCTGGGGGAAGAGCTGGAGCACCGGCCCTGGGCCGTGACAGTGGAACAAAGTGTTTCTGAGTGACAGTGCCCCCTTCCTGGGGCCCCAGATAAATCCACACACCTGCGTGGTGGTGGGAGGGGAAGAGGCCCTGAGGGCTGGCAGCAGAGGGACAGTGAAGAGAGGGATTTGGGAAGCAGGGAGATCTCTCTGCTGCTCAGACCCAGCCCCAGGCACCAGACTGGCTCTTCGCCCCCTCCCCTGGGACAGGCTTGGGCCAGAGGTGGGTGCCAGGGAATCCAGGCCCTGGCATAAGCATGGCAAATAGTGGGTCCCCAGGGGCAGGGCTGGGCCAGGCTGGGCGGGGAAGGGAAGGGAGGTTCTAAGAACTGAGAGCTGATGCCAGGATGCTAGCCCAGAGGGTGAGAGAGCGTGGTTTCCTGATGAGAACGGCTCTATCTGCCAGGATCTTGGGACCAGAGTCCAGGCCCAGCCGCCTACTCCCCCAGGACCCAGAAGTCCAAGCACCCAGCTCCCTTCCCCTTCACAACCCAGGAACTCGGACCTCAACCCTATCCTGTTCTGGGGTGAGGCACCTTACCCTCCGAGCCAGGAGGGTGAGGGGTGGGTAGGGGGCTCTGGCGCCAGACTGGGCAGGTCTGAGCCAGCCTGTCCCTCCCACATTCCTGAAACCTGCCCAGCCCTGTCCCCCCTCACCACCCCCACACACCCATCCCTCCTCAGCTCCAAGTGCAGCTGCAGCCGCAGCAGCCCACACCCCACCCCACCCCCACCCCCAACTTGTGAGGGAGATACCCAGGAGCTGAGAGAGCCGGAGACTAAGAGTGACAGATAGAGAGGGACAGAGATGGTGAAACTAAGAGATGGAGCCCCAGGGTGAGAGACACAGGCAGACATGGAGACGTTCATCCATGTCGCTGTGCCAGGCCCTGTACAGGGTGATGGGTGCAAAAGGGATGAACCAGCCCTGTCCCTGCCCTTGAGGAGCATTTGGTGTAATGGGAAAAACAGAAACAGGTGCAATTTTACCCCAGAAGAACTCAGTGGAGGCTCCCAGAGCCCTGTGTGGCCCAAGGGAGGAGCTCTTAGTTCTGTAAGTGAAAGGAGAGATGGAGAGAAATGCTAATGGGGTCTGAAGCTCAGAGACACAGAGATGAGAGATGGAGGGAGAAGGAGCTTCAGGGTCTGAGGGAGGAGGGGCCGGGGTCCTGGGCTCCTGGTCTGAGGGAGGAGGGGGCGGGGGGCCTGGACTTCTGGGTCTGAGGGAGGAGGGGCTGGGGGCCTGGACTGCTGGGCAGTAAAGGGAAAGGGAGTTAGGGGTCTGTACTTCTGTGTCCTGGAGGAAGAGGGGCTTTGTCTGGAGTGCTTTCCCTGTTGGTGGCAGTGGGAAGAGCTCATTTGCTCTCCTGCAGGTGCCCAGGCTGAGGTACAGGTGTCTGTGCCCCCCCTGGTGGAAGTAATGAGGGGGGATCCTGTCACCCTGAACTGCACCCCCGTGGGGGTCCATGACAGTTTCAAGCTGGAATGGTTCCTGGTGAGTGCTTGGGGCTTGGGACAAGTACATGGTGAAGGGGGGGTCTGAAAGTCAGGGCGCAGTGGAGATGCAAACATTCATTCTCTCATCAGAATCCAAAGGACCCTAAGAGCTCCACCAAGTTGTCTTGCCATTGTACAGATGGGGAAATTGAGGTCCAGCAAAGGGAAGGCACTCCCTGGGGTTCCCTGGTGTCTGGGCACAACTGAGACTAGTCCCTCTTCAAAATGCTGGCTCTTGAGGGAGAACATTCAGAGACAGACACCAAGAAAGCAAGACTGGGGATGAGACTAAAGAGAGAGAGAAAGAGGAGAGAAAAATAAGAAACAGAGATAGGGCAGGAGAGAGAGAGAGAGAGATGGAAACAGAGTGAGATGGGGAAAGAGGGAGATAGAGGAAAACATGACAACGGATAGAGAATAGTTGCAGTGGGGTAAGGCTGGAGAGAGGGACAGAGGGACCAGAGAAATAACAAGAGGAAAAGAGACAGCTACAGAGCAACAGAAAGAAAGGGACATGGAGAGACACAGATACCGAGGGGTGTTGCCCTAAGTTGAGCCCTCCCTGACCACAGGCCTCCCGTTTTGGGGCCCGCCAACGTCTGGCTTCAGCCGAAGTACAGGGCTCTGAGATCCAGGCCAAGGTGCACAAGCCCCAGGGCCGCAGCCCCCCATACCAGCTGGACTCCCGAGGGCACCTGGTGCTGGCCGAGGCCCAGGTGGGTGACGAGCAGGACTATGTGTGCGTGGTGAGCGCCGGGGCAGCGGGCACTGCTGAGGCCACCGCGAGGCTCCAGGTATTTGGTGAGTGTCCGTGGACATCCCAGGAAGGGGCAGGCAGGGAAGAGCCCAGGAGGGGGTTCCTGACAGTAACATCTCCCCCATAGCAAAACCAGAGGCCACCGAGGTCTCCTACAACAGAGGGATACTGTCTGTGATGGATGAATCTGCCCAGGAGGTACCTTGGACTGACCTTGATCCCAGGGTCCTGGGGAAGGAGACAGCTGGGTGGGGACCCAGAATCCTGGATCTGAGTGGGGAGAACTGCTGAGGTAATGGGCCCCAGAGTTCTGAGACCTGGCTCAGAGCCCAGGGCCATGCCTGTGTCTGCCTCAGATTGCCACCTGCAACAGCCGCAATGGGAACCCAGCCCCCCAGATCATGTGGTATCGGAACGGGCAGCCCCTGCAGGTGCCCATGGAGGTGAACTCAAGTGAGCGTTGCAGGAGCCCAGCTAGCAGAGGGTGGTGGGGTGGGGCGCGGTGATGGCCAGGGCTGGCTGACGCCTGCTGCCTGTCTCCCAGAGAGCTACATGACCAGCCGCACTGTCCGGGAGACCTCAGGCCTGCTGTCTCTCACCAGCACCCTGTACCTGCGGCTCCACAAGCCCGACCAGAATGCCCTCTTCCACTGCTCTGCACACTACCGCTTGCCCAAGGGCCAGCGTGGCCGCCTGGACAGCCCGTCCTTCAGCCTCACCCTGCACTGTGAGTCCACTCAGGCCCCAGTCTCCCCAACCTTGGACTGCGCACCTCACTGCAGTCTGACCCTCCAGGCCCACCTGTGGCCCCACACCCCCCTCTGGCCCCTTATCTCCCTCCCTTATGCTGGAATGTGTGCTGACTGCTGACCTCTGACCTCAGAGAGTAGCATGAGCCCCATCCTGACTTCTGACTCTCACCCCAGAGCTAGGCTGATCAGACATTTTTTTTTTTTTTTTTTTTTGGTAGTATGTGGGTAGCTCCCTGGCTGGGAATCGAACCCAGGCCGCAGCGTTGACAGTGCCGAAGCCTTAGCCACTCCACCACCAGGGAACTCCCAGACATATCATTTTAAATGGGACAGAAAATGATACTGTCCCGTTTCAAACGGCACATCTGGTCAAACCCCCATGGAGTTTCATGATTAAACTCTGTACTGCATCCTCTCACACTGACCTGTTTTCACTACCGACTTCTGACCCTTGAACTATACTCTCAGCTTACCTCCACCTCTGACCTCTGGTCCCTAACCTCAGAATAAGTGGGACCCTGAGCCTTGAAAGATGTGACCTCTAACTGATGACCGATGGCCACCCGTACCCCTCCCCTTTGCTGTGGCCATGACCTCTGTCCGGCCTTTTTTTTTTTTAAGATATAAGATTTCTTTTATTTATTTATTTATTTATTTATTTATTTATTAATGTGGGTAGTTCCCTGGCCGATGGCCACCCGTACCCCTCCCCTTTGCTGTGGCCATGACCTCGTCTGGCCTTTTTTTTTTTTTAAGATATAAGATTTCTTTTTCTTTTTATTTATTTGTTTGTTTGTTTGTTTGTTTGTTTGTTAATTAATGTGGGTGGTTCCCTGGCTGGGAATCGAACCCAGGCCGCAGCATTGATAGCGCCGAAGCCTTAGCCACTACACCACCAGGGAACTCCTATCAGCCCGGCCTTTTACCCTTGACCTGACCTACCTTTGAGTCTGCTCAAAAGCCCCCCCTTCCCTTCTCCTTAGATCCCACAGAGCATGTGAATTTCTGGGTAGACAGCGCATCCATCACAGAGGGCTGGGTACGCGAGGGGGACTCCGTACAGCTGTTCTGCCGGGGGGATGGCACCTCCAACCCAGAGTACATGTTTTACCGCCTGCAGGTAACTCACCCCATTGTTCCTGTGGAGCCCCTGGCCCCTGACTTCTGGGACATACTGACCTGTACACTTTCCCCTGGGTGGACCCTGGCTTAGCAAGGCACATGGCTGGTGACCTGGGAGCTAACAGGACCCCTACCCACTGATTTGAGAACATCCTGACTTAGCATGATACCTGACTTGGGAGACCCCTGGCCTAGCAAGGCCTCTGCCCCCTTAGCCTTGTGGGCTGTGACCTAGGATGACACTAACCTGGTGACCCTGACCTATCAAGATGCCTAGTTCTGACCTGGGTCGCCCCTGACCTGGCATGACCCACCGGACCTGGGCAGCTCCTGAACTGGCTTCCCCATCCCTGGTTACCCAGGACAAGCAGGAGAACATGCTGCAAACAAATTATGATGGGAACTTGACCCTGGAGAGAGTGCAGCGGAGCCAGAGCGGGATTTATGGCTGCAGAGTGGAAGACTATGACGCTGCTGACGACGCGGAGCTCTCCGAGACCCTGGAGCTGCGTGTGGCCTGTGAGAGCCCTGGGAGAACTGGGAGGGGGGCCCTGGCACAGGCTGCCCCCTCAGCTCCGCAACCCTGCCACCATGTGTGTGGTCCCTCCCTGGGTCCAAGGGTGCCCCAGCCCCTTCCAAACTCCCATATCAGACAGCCACAGAGCCCTTTCCAAAGCACAAACCTGACCTCCTTCCCCTGCTCCAGAGTCTGCCATAACTGCCCAGCACCCGTGGGAGAAAGCCTGGGTGCCTCAGTACAGCCTTCACGGCTCACTGGGCTGGCTTGATCCTTGGCTGAGCCTTCTCCCAACCAAAGCATTTTCCTCATCACACTTAAGCTCTCTCATTCCCACGACAACTCCCCATCCTTCTACCATCCATTACTTTCTTTTTTTTTTTTTTGTATGTGGATAGTTCCCTGGCCGGGAATCGAACCCAGGCCGCAGCGCTGACAGTGCCAGCGCCGAAGTCTTAAGCCACTCCACCACCAGGGAACTCCAACTATCCATTTCTGACCAGTCTCTTAGGTCCCAGTCTTATAAGAAGGCTTCTCAGAAATCTTGCACTGACCTGTTTTCACCCCTGACCTCTGACCCTTGCACTGTACTCTCAGCTTACTTCCACCCTTGACCTCTAGTCCCTAACCTAAGAATAAGTGGGACCCTGAGCCTTAAAAGATGTGACCTGTAACTGATGACTGATGGCCACCGTAGCCCTCCCCTTTGCTGTGGCCGTGACCTCTGTCCCTCAACCCAGGTATCAGCTTGGTCTCCTTGACCCCTGGGCCCTAAGGCTCTCTCCCTCCTCAGCACTCTTTAGGCCTCCCTTCATGGGGCTAGTGCCTGTGCCAGATGTCGGGGACACATTTGTGGACAAAACAGAGTCCCTGTCTTCACAGAACTCCTGGCCCAGCAGTAGAGACAGTTGATAAATGCTAAACAAGACATTGGGTAGCAAGCCCACATCTGGTGGGCCTCACTCAGAACAACGGGCTAACGACCTGGCTGGCTGAGCAGGGCAGCCATTTAGATGGAGGGTGTTGGCAGCCAGCATCCCCAGGAAGCAGATCCTGACTTGGAGATCTGAAGGCAGGAAGTTTATGGGGAGTGCTTTGGCATCCACTTCTATAGGGGGGTGGCAAGGGGAAGGAAGCAGGATTGGACAGAGGGAGAAGTTGGGCTGCAGTCTAGAGGCCTCGGTTGGCTCCACAGGGCGCTTAGAAGCTGGCATGTCCCCAGTTGAAGCAAGGGGGCCTGGATTTTATGCCCCCACGTCGGCCAGTCATTAGCCATTGGGCTGCCTGAGAAAGCGAGGGGCTCTCTCCAGCTGAGTCAGTTCCCGGAGAGGGCTGACAGCTGAGGGCTGACAGCTGACGTCCCTCTCAACAGCTGAAGGGGAGATCTGAGTGTTCTCAATAGTGGGTCAGAGAGGCCTCTCTGAGAAGGGGACATTTGAGTAAGAAACCAGAGAATGGATGGAATCAGAAATGCCAAGAGCCAAAAGAAGAGAGTTCCAGGCAGAGGCAACAGCAAGTGCAAAGGCCCTGAGGCAGGGCCCAACTTGGCATACTGGAGAAAAACAGCACGAGGACAGGGCAGCTGGGGCTCGGGGGGCAAGAAAGGAGGGTGGGAGATGACATCCAAGAGGTAGGTAGGGGTCAGACCACGCAGGAGCTTTTGCCTTTGTCAAAGATTATTTAGCCTTTTTGCAAAAAGTACTGGGGAACCACTGCAGGATTTTAAGCACAGGCAAGGGCTGACCAATGTGTCTTTTGAATAGATCCCTCCAGCTGCTCAGTGGAGAATGGACTGGAGAATACAAGGGTCCTGCCCAGTAGAGAGATCAGTAAGGAGGTGACGACAGTGGTCAAGGCATATGGACTTGGAGGCCAGAGATAGAAAGAAGTGGAAGGATTCATTTTGGAGGGGCAGAGCAGCAAAAGACTTGATGAATGAATGGGCCATGGGGAGGAGAAGGCAAGGGTTTGGGCTTGAGCAGATGGTTTGAGCGGTCAGTCAGAGAAGGAGTACCTCATACCTCCAAGGTTATCCATTTGCCTTGGGCCCAGACATCAGTCATGGAGGAAAATGATTGAGGCAAACATGGATTTTGGAGTTAAGACTCTTAGAGTTAGGAGTTAAGCTTGAGATTCTGCCTGGGTGGGAGAGTGGAGAGATCATGGAAATGGGGAAAGCTAGGAGGAACACTTGGCATTCTCTGCTGATGATTGTGCATTCACCTCTGCACCCACAACAGCCCTGGAGCGCCCCTAACCGAGTGGGTGAGGGTCCGGGGAAGGTGACAGTCTGTACCCCCCTCCAGACCTGGATCCCCTTGAGTTCAGCAATGGGGAGGAGCTTTCCTTACCCCTGGGCAGCAGCGTAGCCACCAACTGCTCCGGGCAAGGCCTGCCCACCCCTGCTCTACGCTGGACCAAGGTAAGAAGGAAAGGAGACCTCAGCCATGGAACCCCCTCCCACCCAGCACCCACACCCCTTTTCTCACAGTCCACCTGGCCTCTTCTCTCCTCCTCCACCCCACAGGACACGGTACCTCTGGGGGATGGCCCTATGCTCTCACTCAGCTCCATCACCTTTGATTCCGCTGGCACCTACACATGTGAGGCCTCCATGCCCACGATCCCCCTCTTTAGTCGCACTCGGACCCTCAAGCTGCTGGTCGAAGGTTCGGGGGTAGGGGCCAACTGAGGTAGGGGTGGTGGGGGTGAGGGGCCAGGACCTATGGGACAGGTCCATGGCTAGTCCCTCTGTCTCCTGCTCTATTCCTCTCCCCTCTCTCCTGCTCTTTCTCACTCCCTCCTCTCCCCAGTGTTCCCCTGGCTCACTCCCTTACCCCCCACCACCCACAGGGTCACCAGAGTTAAAGCCAGAGGAGATTCACCCCAAACCAGAGGGTGGCTGGAGAGAAGGAGATGAAGTCAGGCTGGTCTGCTCTGCCCGCGGCTACCCAGAACCCAAACTCAGCTGGAGCCAACTGGGTGGCAGTGTAAGGGACCCTCCTCTCCAGTCTGAACCCTCTATGACCCAGGCACCCTCCCCAAATCCCCACAGGACCCTGCAGCCTCACCAATCTAAGCACCGTGTTCCCTCTCCTTCCTGGGGGACTGGATACATCTGTCCTCACCCTAGCCCTTGATCCCATGGGCCCAGACCTGACCCAAGCCTCCACAGCCAACAGAGCCAGCCCCTGAAGGGCAGGGCTGGGTGAGCAGCTCCCTGACCCTAAAGGTGACCAGTGCCCTGAGTCAAAACGGTGTCTCCTGTGAGGCCTCCAACCCCCATGGGAACACACAGCATGTCTTTCACTTCGGCACTGGTAAGTAACCACGGTGGTAGGACAGGCCCCAGGCAGGGGGCAGACAGAGCACGGCTGGCTGAGCCCCCCTCCCCGATCTTGTCTCCGCAGTGGCTCCCCAGACCTCCCAGGCTGGAGTGGCTGTCATGGCCGTGGCCGTCAGCGTGGGCCTCCTGCTCCTCGTCGTCGCTGCCTTCTATTGCATGAGACGCAAGGGGCGCCCCGGCTGCTGCCGACAGGGGGAAAAGGGGGCTCCGTGAGTGGCCTGCAACTCCGAATTGACTTCCATAACCCAACCCCTTTTCTTTGTCCAACGCTGATCTCATCCTAAACCCAGTCCATGACCGACTTCCATAGCACCCTATCTTCAACCCCAGACCCGCACGCGATGCTATCCCATCTCCAACCTCAAACGCAATTCATAGCCAACCCCTCCCCTATCTTCATCACCAGCTACAGCCCCACCCAACTCATAACCACCTTCATATGCACTGCATCCCTAATCTCTTCCACCCCAGTCACATTCCCACCTCCAGCCCCAACCCTAACATAACCATCACCAAACCCAACCTAACCCCAGAAACACCCCAATCTCCTCTCCAATCTCATCCTTATCCCCCACCCAACCCAAACCCCAAACCCATCTAACCTCCTCTCCAATCCCAACCATGTCCCCATCCTCACACCCAACATAACCATCTCCATTTCCAACCCCAACCGTACCCTTAACCTCACCCTGAACTCTTAACTACTTCTCCAATAGCAACCACTCCCCCAACTCCAACCATAATCAGCACCAAACCCAGCTTCAAGCATACATGCCCCCCAAGGCCCCTCCAACCCCATCTTATTCCCTTTTTTTTTTTTTTTTTTTTTTTTTTGCTTTTTGGTATGTGGGTAGCTCCCTGGCTGGGAATCAAACCCAGGCCACAGTGCTGACAGCGCCAACGCCGAAGCCTTAAGCCACTACACCACCAGGGAACTCCTTATTCCCATTTCTAACCTCATCTCCAACTGTAATCCATGGCTGCCCTGAACTCCAATCCATAGCCATTTCCAAACCCACCCCTGGAGCTGACCTCCACTACATACACTGCCATCTCCAACTTCAGTAGCATCTTCGACCCTAGTCCCACCGCAGCCCTAACCCCAATGCCGTTACCACCCTTCACCCCATCCTGGACCCATTCCAGCCCACCCTCCAGGTCTGTCTCCATCCAATACCACCCCCATCCCCAGTTCCTTCCCAGCCACAACCACCTCCACCATGCTGCCTCTTCTCCCCAGGCCACCTGGGGAGGCAGAGCGGAGCCACTCAGGGTCCCAGTGGCCGGAGCAGAAGGGTCTTCTCACAGGAGGTCCCTCTGGAGGAGGCAGGCATGGCAGTGGGGGCTTCCAAGATGAGGTGAGTGAGAGCCTGGGCACGCTGGTGAGAGCAGGTCTGCTGGGAGTGGAGCCGCCTCCATGCGCACAGGTTGACCGTTCCATCTTCCCAGTGCTGAGCCCAAGGACCTTCAAGAGGCAGCCACTGGACCCGCCCTGGAGTTGCAGGCAACGGAGAACCAGCCCTGCGCACACCCCACCCACCCCCGCCTTCTCCTGCCTTCCCTCTTCCCTCTCCCGCCCTCCCTTCCTTCCTCTGCAGGCTGGGCAGGGACCTACAGCTGCTGCTGCTGGGAGGAGGGAGGCATGGTGGGTGGGAGGGGACCTTCCTCCAGGGACTCTCCCAGGCCCCAGAATAGCTCCTGGAGCCAAGCCCAGGGCCCGGCCTGGGCCGAGCTTGCTTGGAGGGTCGGCTGGCCGGGGCTATTTTTACCTCCTGCCTCCATTGCTGGTGCCCCCCCACACACACACCTGACATCCTGCTGCATAGTCTGACACTGGATCCCCACCCCTGCCCCATCATCTGTGGACACTGGAGTCTGGAATAAATGCTGTCTGTCACATCAACACCATCCTGTGGCCAGAGCCTTCTCTAGGGGATGAGAAGGGAAGGGGGCACAGGTGATGCTCCCCTCCTCACTGCTCCTCCTGCCCCTTTGCAAGACCTGGGTGAAGTCTGATGTCATGGAGAAAGAAATAAGACTGAGAGAGCAGTGTGACTCAGCTGGACAAGGGTGGTGGAGAGGGGTGCCAGGAGGTACACTTAGTCTGGCCCCTGAAGACTGGTCCCTGCTTGACAAGTGAGTGGGATACTGTCCCCTTAAGTAAAAGTTCCCAGACTCTCTTGCTAGAGCCCCAAAGGGAATTGAAGCTTCAAGAGGAAAAACTCTATTGAGCTGTAGAATGGATGGAATTAGGGATGGAGCTGCCTCCTCTGGGAATGGCAAGGTTCCTGCAGCTAAGGAGGAGGGGTGCTTGAAGGAACCCAGAGGAAGGGGCCTGAGGCAGAGAAGAGGCAGCAGAAACAGCAGGCCAGCTAGAGAGACTTCACTGAGGCAGAGGGAGAGGGATCTGAGAGAGGGATGGAAAGACCTGTGGGGGTGGAGTAAGAGGGATGGCCTGGGGCAGCTCAGACAGGAGAGCCCCAGAGTCAGAGACAAAGATTTGGGAAGAGAGGCAGAGATAAACAGACAAATAGAGACAAAGAAAAACACAGAGGTCATTTGTGTGTGTGTGTGGGGGGGGCGGGGGTAGCTCCCTGGCTGGGGATCGAACCCAGGCCGAAGTGTTGAAAGTGCCAAAGCCTAGCCACTACGCCACCAGGGAACCCCCATATGTTCCTTTTTTAAAAAAATGACTTTTAATTAAAATATAGCTGACATACAATATTATATTAGGTTCAGGTGAACACCATAGTTATTCATTTATATACCTAACGAAGTGATCACCATGATAGTTTAGCTTACATTCTTAATATACCTAACCTGCCTCATGAGTTTCTTCTTAATATCCATCCTTCATTTCATCTCTCTCCTTATTTGTGTGGCTTTCTTGTTTTCTCCATGACAGAACTGAATATTCTTTTTAAGAATGACAGCAGACACACACAGAGGATCATAGGGTGGTTGGAAGAATTCGATGAGACAACAGTGAAAACTTTTTAGTACAAGACCTGGCTCAGAGTATGTGCTCAGTACTTGTTTATTATTAGCACTAGTATTTATCCAAGGGAAATGGAGGGACAGAGAGAAAAACAAAACCAGGGAAGGGACCAGGTGGAAAGAGATCCTACTCTAAGAGCAGATATTGGGCAGGGGGCCTTTGGGGAGCTGGATGGGGAGTGAACAGATGTCTGAAGGGAGGAGAGAATGGGGACCCTAGGGAGGAAAGGGTTCTCCGCCCAGCACCTGGTCCCCAAGTTAATGAAGGGAGGGTCCTGGCCCACCTCCCAGGAGGGCATACATTTGCATAAGGTTCCTCATCAGCATAGCCTCCCAGGTAATTTGCATACAGATGGAAGCCTGAGCCCGCCAGAGGCTGACCCTTCCACCTTGCCCAGAGGGTCTGGGAGAAGGGGAAAAAGTGGAAGAGGTGAACCACATGATCTGGGACTCCAGGAAGTAAAGACGAGTTTGAAGTAGGCTTCTCTTGCTCATCAACCTTCTGTGGCTCCCTATTGCTCTCAGGAGCATGAGCCACCCCGTCACCTGGCACTCAGGATCTTCTAAGATGTTGCTCCTCACACCTGTGGCTCCCTTTCTCAGACATGCTTTCCTGACATTACTATTTCCCTCACTTGGAATGTCCTTTCACATTTCCCCTGACTGTTGCAAAGCTTGCCTCTCCTTCAAAGCTTAGGCATCTTGAAGGATTCTGCAGTTTTCCCTCTTCTTTCCCTGCTCTTGGAACTTTACAGGAAGCTGTGCCTCTGCTGAACTGGTATAAATTTTATTAGTAAGGATATGTTTGGGTGCAAATGACAAAAAAAATGAAGTAAAGAAATTTGTGTAAATGGTAAGAAAACATCATTCACTCATAACCAGGAAGATCAAAGGCTGACTACCTACTGATGTATCTGTCCTTTTCCATTTCTCAGCTCTGCTGTTCTCCATGTACAGGTAGAGTCTTTTGTCTCCCATTCCCGTCCCCCCTACCGCCCCCACCATTCTGCCAGAGTTGTACCATACCAGCTTAGCAACCCCCCACCAAAAGAGGGTGTCCCTTTCCCACTAGTTCAAGCAAAAGCCTCAGACCTAACTCTCATTGGTCAGCAGTAAGTCCCACTCCCACCTCTGTGACCAGGGAATCAAATGCTCTGATTGGCCAGGACTGTGTCAGACTCACTCTGAACCGTAAAGACTGAAAATAGAGGATTCCTCATAGGAAAACTGGGGAGGTGGGAGGGGGTGCTGAAAGACAGGAAAGAGTACCGATCAGGGAAAGTCCAGTTGACCATTGAACAACACAGGGATTATGGGAGCTGACCTCCTGCGCAGTAGAAAAAAATCTACGTATACTACAACTTGGCACCAACTCCACAGCTCCATCAGAATGGCCCCATGCCTCTACCTCTTGGTGGTTATCACTCTTCAGTGAAGTGCCACCTCTGGGATTTGTCGACACTGGAAGTTGGATCCCCAGAAATGTGACCCACCCAGTCATTCCTCAACAAACACAGCAGTGCTCAGCCTTATGCATGTGACTGGTAGTTTAGCTTAAACTCCAGCCTACCGTCTTGGGGCTTGCCTCCTGGGCTTATATTTGCCCACAAAGAACAGCCAGGGGAGCTGAGCCCATTCATAGACAGGCCTGGAGAACAGTGGGTGCAAGGAGGCCTTCCTGGAAGAAGTCTCCTGGGGACTGGTTAGTTTGCTTAAGGGAGAAACGGGGGCCCAGAGTTTTACAAAGCAAGTTAGTAGCAAATCTGGCACTAAACCCCAGAGATGCTGGTCCTCTAGTCTGGCCCCAGACTGGGGAGAGAAGAACAGAGAGCTAGAGTACATTTATTATGCACCTACTTGTCCAGTCAGCCTCATTCCAGGCTGTGCGAAGCCTGAGGTACATGTTATCTGAAAGTCCAGCCTACTGTTGCCTTGCTGGGTAGCTTAGGGCAAGTAACCACTCTGTACTTAGTGTACTTTTCAGTGAAATGGACATCATGAGAGTATCCCTTTCATGGGGTTCTTATAAGGGATTAACTAAGAGAAGTCAGTCAGTTCTGGATCTGTCAGTTTGTAACTATGATTTGGGGCCAAGTCATTTCATCTCTTTGTGCTTCGGTTTCCTTATCACATAGGGGTTTTTTGAGATAATACTTGGAGTACACTTAGATCAGTGGCTGGCACATATTGTTAAATAACTTTATTAATAGTTTTATTAACAAGAGGTGAAAGCCGGCCAATAAGAGTTTGCACTACTTGAGACCTTGCTCTTCTGGGGAGAAAAGCTCAGGTGTATGGCAGGTGGGGAGGGAGAGCCAGTCTAAGGGGCGCTCTTGCTAGGAAGCTCCCAAGCCTCTGTCCCTAGCTAGCTGCTCAGCTCGGCGCCTCCCAGTCCTAAAGGAACTGGAACAGGGATTTCAAGCCCTCAATGGTATCCCCTCCCTCGGCCTCCTACTTCCCGCCCTCAACTCTACACTGGGCGGCCTCACCAGCTCCCCCAGGCAGCCCAAGGAATGTGAAGAGGTAGGTGGGGGTGGGGAGGAGCGGGGGCCGCTAGGGAGAGACAAAGGGGCCGAGTCAGAGCGAGAAACACAAAGACGCTAGAAGGCCAGGAAGAGAAGTGGGACAAGGACATGGGGAGGGACTGGCAGAGTCTGGAGGACGGACCCTAGGGCAGCCCCGCATAACCAGCGAAGCGAGGGGCCGGTCTGTGCTGCCCCCTGGCGGAAGGGTGCGGTAAGGAGGCGGTGCGGACCAGATGCAGGAGGCAAGGAAAGGGGGATGCACTAGGGAAGAGAACAGAGGCAGAGACATCGAGAGCAACACAAAGAGAAACAAGAGACACTTAAAGAGAGACACGGAGACACACATAGAAACAGAGACAGGCACAGAAATGGTGAAACAGAGGCAAAGAGAAAGACACTGAGACAGAGTTAAAGGAATAGAAAGTGACACGGGGACCAAGTGACACAGTGACAGAAGGACTAGGAGAGTCCAGAAACACAAAGCGTTACCGACACGTCACAGATAGAGAAAAACAGGAACAGAGAAGGAGACCCAAACATAACCAGAGACACAAAGACAGGCACTAAGAGAAACAGAAATCTAGAAAGTAAACGATGCAGCGACTCTCAGAGTCCAAGGCAGAGATTAGGAAGAGAAGGGCCTACGCTGAGATGTTCTCCAAATTCAAGACCAGACACCCGGCAGGGATCAAGAACAGAAGTTGAGAATCGGGGATGGGGGTCGGGGTTGGGGTGCGGTCTCAGCGCGGGGGTGTAGCCTCAGAGAGGGCGGGCCTATGAGAGGCAGCGTGCCACACTCGGTGTGACAAGAGGGCCAGAGCTAAGGACCAAGAGAGTGGGGTGAGAACTTTGGGAAGAACTCAGACCAGGTTGAGCTCCGGGAAAGAAGCGGAACAGACTGTTGGGAAATCGCGTGGACCGGGACTCGGCCTCACGAAGAGGGGGCGGAGACGGCCGGAAGCTCCGAAGGGGCGTGGCATAACCTCGGAGCCGCCGCCAGTCCACCGGGATAGGGCGCTGTTGGGGGGAGGGGCTTCCTCGAGAGCAAAGGGGGCGTGGTTAGAACACTAAAAGGGAGGGGTTTGAACACCCGAGACAGTGGAGAGAATTCTGGGGGAGGGGCGATCCTAGAATCATGGGAAGGGCGAACAAGAAATCCTGGGGAGAAGCAGGTGTAGATTACTGGGAGGGGGCGGATGCAGAATGCCGGAGGGCGGAGAGTGTAGAATTCTGGGAGGGGGCGGGACAGAAAGCTGGGCGGGGCAAACAGAATCCCAAGGAGGGACAACCTGGAATCCCAGGAGGGGGCGGAGCCGGAGCCCAGGATCGGCTCCGCCGCGGGGGGGGTGCAGCGGAGGGGGTGGGTCCTGTGACGTCAGCGAGTCCGAACGGCCAGAAAGAAGCGAGGGGCCGGGGGTACGGATCCGGGATATCCGAGCCCCTCAGATCAGTGCCGAGAGAGCAGAGCGCAGCGGGAACCGGCCGGGAGCCGGAGCCCCTCAGGCACCTGCTCGCCCACCCAACCGATCGCCGCACGCAGAGTGGCCCGCAGGCCCCCGCCCGGGCCCCCAATGGCCCGGGCCGCAGCCCTCCCGCCGTCGATATCGTCACCGACCCTGCTGCTGCTGCCGTTGCTGCTGCTGCTGCTCCAAGAAACCGGTGAGAGACCACAGACATCCCTCTCCCGGCGCGGACCAACCCAACCCCTCCCCACCTGAGAGGGGGAAGCCTGAGCACCTTCCCCCACTCTTCCCTTAGTTCACCAAGCCCCCCGTCTCGCACCCCTTTCCTGGCTGGCCCTGCCGACTCCGACCCACACCACACACACCCCGGTCTCTCTCTGAGGCTTCGCCCCTTACCGCTCTGCATCCGTTTCACCCCCAACAGCCTTCTTCATCCCAACTCTCCATCCTACACCGGACTTCTCTTACCCCCTACCCCTTTCTCAGACTGACGCCAAAAGGGTTAAATCCGAAGCTTCGCGCCCCCTCCCCACCCCGCGCCGTTCTGTTAACCTGGACCTGGGTTTCTGTCTCCGCTTCCTCCCTCAGGAATGAGGGAATGTCTCTCACTCCCCTCAGCAGGAGGGTCGCGATGATAAAGCGAGATTACTCCCCATTTTTCCTTTTTCCAAGATTGGGCGTCGGAGGCCCGGGGAGAATTGAGGGCAGGGGACCAGAGGTCAAGGTTCTCGAGAGAGGCTGGGAGCCCGACTTTCGGTCCCTTGAAGAGACAGGGATGAGAGTTGGGGCGACCTGGGGAGGATCTTCAGGGAGCGGAAGGCTCCGAGTCCTGGGCTCCAGAAAAATTAGGGGCTGGGTCCTGGGTCCCAGGTAGAATGAAGGCGAGGGGTTATGTCTCCTGGGGTCTTGGCAGAATTAGGGGCAGCTCAAATTTGGGGGTTCCAGATTAAATGTGAGCAAGGGGCTCACAATTACTGAGTCCGAGGTAGAAGGAGGGGTGTATGCGAGAGGCCCTATGTCGTGGGCTTCAGATTTAATTGCGGGCACTGAAATGTCTCCGGAGACCCAGAATGTGAGCCGGGACCCTGTCTTGGGTTCTAGATCTAATAATCGAGGGCCCGAGGTCCTGCCTGGAAGCTGGAGGTTCTTGTGAGTGGCCTAGGAGGTGGAGTAGGAGGCCGAGCCCCGCAGGATGGGATCTCTTCCTTTCCTTGTGAACCGTAGACTGGGATGTCCCTGGGGAAGTTTTCCCGGTTTCACTTTCGCCGAGCTTGGGGCGGAGCGGGGCGAGATCTCTCCGGACTGCTGGTTCCGGACTCCTGAGTTTCGGCACCTTATCTTTGCTCTTGTCTCGCCTTTGTCCTCGGGAGCCACTGCGGGAGGTGGACGCGAGGAGACGCCGCTCTAATCCCCCGCCCTTCCCTCTGCTTAGCCCACTAGCCCCCTCCTTTTCCCCACCCCCAACCCCGGTGGGTGAGGGGCGCAGCCCTCAGGGGAGGAGGGGCTGGGAGGAAACCGGTGAAGCAGGCTCTGGCCTCGCCCCTTGCAGGTGAACCGATTGTTTTCTTAGCTAGAAGCTTGGGATCCTGGGTTCCCCAAAGGGTTTGCCCAAGGATCTTGGGGGAACCTGGGTCATCCCTTTGAATTCATTTTTCCCAGCATGCCCCTGAGTTGTCTCCCAGCCTTGACCCAAAGCTGGGTACTGCCTTTTGCACTCCCTGCCTTTCCTTTCTGTGCCAGCGATAGGGACGTGAGGTCAGGACCTACCACCCTTGGGGGAGGCCTCAGACTCCACCCCACTTTGAGCCAGGTGTTAACTTGGTGCTTAGTGTCATGGAATGCTCTAGATTGCCACAGGAGACAGGTCCTGTTCTGGTTCCCATGTTGCAGATGAGGACACAGAGTCTCCCTGGATCCACAGCCATTCCCACCCTGGGAAGTCAGACTGCAGACTTGAGAGCTTTTCTTGGCCCTGCTCTACCGGGTGGGCTCCAGAAAGTGCCTTTAAGCCTCCATTTCCTCCTCTGTAAAACGGCTCACAGTCTCTTCCTGGCTGGGGCACTGGGAAGAGTCAGAGGTCCCACTGATAACTTGTGAAAGCTCTCAGCACCTGGGGAGAGGGCCTTCCTGTTTTCTGACCCTTCATCCTTTTGCCTCTTTTCTCTGTCTCTCTCTCCCTTCCCCCATCTCAATGTCTCCCTCTTTCCCTCCCTTCCCCTCTCCTTGCCCCCACTCTCCTTCCTTCACCTTTTCCCCCCTTCATTTCTTCATTTCCTTCTCTCTCTTTCCCTCCTCTCTGTCTCCTTCTCTAAGCTCGTTCTTCCCTTTTCTCCACCTCTCCTTTCCTCTCATCTCTGTTTACCTGTCTCTAGCTCCTGTGCTTCCATCTCCTTGGCCTGCAGGAAGGAGAGTGCACCACCTGGGCCAGCTCCCTCCCTAGTCCTTGCCCCCCAGCTTTCCCTGCCCATCCATATCAGCCAGACAGCCCCACAGTTGTGGAGGGGGATGGGAGGAGAGAGGGCGCAGGCCTGTCTCTTCTCATTAGGGAAGGGGGACTGGGCAGAGGGGGTGCGTCTGCTCATGTACTAGGGCGAGGAAAGGGGAGAGAGATACTTGCAGAGGATGGAGATACAGGAATGGGGACAGAAGCTAATAGTGGGAGGGGAACAGAAACAGATTTAAGGATGGGGTCAGAGACACAGGAATGGAGCCGAGACGGGGGAAAGGATGGGGCAGAAAGACACTGGGATGGGACAGAGAAAGGCAGGAAGAAGGGCGCTGGACAGAGACCCCAGGATAAAGGCAAGAACCACGTAAAGAGAGACTGAGAGGTTTAGTGACAGACAGGGAGCCCCAAAGACTTCTGTGACTAATGGAAGTCAAGGCACAGGCAAGTCAAGGCCAGCAGTGTATGGGGCCACAGGGAGTTAGGCATGACTGGGACACTGTTACATTTTTAATGTTCCAGAGATGCAGAGAAATGAAGCAGGAGGAGGAGGAGATGAGGAGACCCAGCGAGATGGCCCAGACAGAGAGAAAGTGTGTCAGAGATGTGGAGAGACATAGGGAGACCCAGGAGGCAGGGAGATCCCAGGGACACAGAGAAATAGCAACCTTGTGTCAGAGATGTGGACCCGAAAACCTTGAGAGACATTGAGAGATGGGAGGTCCCTGAAATAGATTCCGAGAGCTGGATTCCAGAGGCTGGGAGCCTCGGCCCCAGAAACACCAAGACCGCAGATGGCAGTGATATAGAGGAGAGAATATGAGCAGGGCTAAGGGGTGTGGGTATCTTTTTCGGCTAGTGAGTGTTCTGAAGTTGATGGTGCTGATGGATGCACAGATCTCGGATATACTAAAAGCCATGGAAACTGTTCGCTTTAAATGGATGAATTTGTAGTCTGGGAATATGTCTCAATAAAGCTGTTAGAATACGGGAGACACAGAGCAGAGACCAGGGACTCCTGGGAGACACAGTTAAGAGTGACGGAGACTGTGAGAGAGACCAGAGCCCTTAGGACTTGGGGACTCCGAGGGGCAGATTTGGACCCCAAGAACCAGATGCAGAGTGACACGAGATCAGAGAAAAACATTGAGGTATAAACTCTGGACTGGTCAGAGCTGTGTGTGAGGGGTTCTGTTTAGGGGCTCAGCCAGGAAGAGCAGTCTTAGAGATTCACCCCCAGAAATACTAGACCCCACAAAGGAGGCCTTCAGGGTATCAAGTCCATGCCAGAAGGGGAGGCAGGTGCAGAAATCCAGGCTGAGGCTGACAGCCCCATATCCTGGCTGCTGCTGCTACTCGCCACCCAGACCGGCTCCCGGAAGTCCGCTGTGGGGGCGGGCACTGTGATTAATGTAATTAATTAATTAACGAGGTGGCTGAGGCAGCAGCTGAGGCCAGCGCTTAAAGCACGCTAGCCTTCAAGGGCCTGCTGGAGTCTGGCCGCACCTTGTGTGAGCGGGCAGGTCACGCTGAGGTTTTATAGGTCTGGAGGGGGTGAGCCAAGCCCTGAGGAGCCAGCCTGGCTGGTCTCCAGTCTTAGACCCTGGAGGCCAGGCCCCCAGACCCTTCCTCCTCCAGGGTTCCATAAGTCACTGTGCACCCTCCTTTCTGCCTTTATCTACCCTTCCCTGGATCTCAAGGTCTCAGGCTCTGTGTCTCTGTTCTTCAAAGTTTTCCTCTGGACTCATACCATACACTCTGCCACCACAGGAAGCCTACAGATCTGGGCAACAGGGAGAGGAAGCGTGTTTGGGGACCCAGCTGACACTGCATGAAACTGTCATCAGTCTACCCTCCCAAGGGAAGGAAGCTGAGGGAGGCCAGTGTTCCCATGGTCACTCTCCCCCACTGTGGGGCTGGCCATTTCCCAGCCAAGGTCAGGCCATGGGCACACACCCAGTAGTATGCTGGACACTAGGGTCCTAACTGCAGGCCTGCCATCCTCCTGGCTTAATTTCCCCCTGCCTCTGCCTGAAACGCAAAACATCTGGACACTGGCCCACACCTTGTCTTCCTCATCCTCACAGCCTGTCCACCTCCATGTCCTCCTAACCCATCCAGCTTATAAACGTGTTCCAGTCTGGTTCATCCTCCATTCCCACTGCCCCTACCCTAGTCCAGGTGCCTCTTCTTCCCCTGGGTCCCTGCTCTACTCTATTCTTAGGACTCTTTCTAAAGCACGAACCTAGCCCTGTTTCTCCCCCTGCTTATAATTCTGTGGCTCCCCAGCGCCCTCAGGAAAAAGCCCAAGCTCGGACTCAACCCCAGCCTGTGTGATCTAGTGCACTGCTGATTTCCCATCTTCATCTCATTCTTTCATTCCGCATATTTATGCAGCTCCTACAGTGTGCCAGGCACTGTACTAGGTTCTGGGGCATGCCACAGAAAACAAGACACAGAGAACAAAGATCCCTGCCCCTGGCACTAATGTTCTAGTGGGGAAGATACATCAAGTGCGAAAGATTCCAACAGAGTTGGGAGTTTTTATTATCATTAGGATGGTAAAGACCTGAAGGAAATGAGGGAGGCAGCGAGCCGTGGAGACACATGGGGGAACAGTGTTCCAGGATCAGGGAACAGCAAGTGCAGAGGCCCTGAGGTGGGACTTGCCTGACAGGTTGGAGGAAAGTGAAGAGGCCAGTGTGGCTGGAACAGGGTATGAGCCAAGGGGAGAGGATGGGAGATGAGGTTGGGATGCAAAAACTTTCCCCACCAGAATGTCAACCCCTGGGGGACCTGATCTGGCCCAGCACTTGTGTGGCACCCGCTCCCAGTGCAGAGCATCATAGGCATTTACCGGTATTGAGCACCTACTACATGTCAGGCCCTGGTGTCGGCTCTGGGGATGCAAGGGGGAACCAGATAGACAAGTGCCTGTTCGCAGGGACTGACCTTCTAACACACCCAGGGGAAGAACGGCTGGGGAGAAGGTTCTCTCAGGTTCTGCCCTCTCCCCCATCACTAAATCCCTTCAAGTTCTACACTCAGCCTCAGTTTTAACTTCTGGATCTTTTTATCAACACCTTTTCCGGACAGTTTACTATCTGATAATCCATTTCTGTCCTGGCCTCCCTTGTCATTCTCCAACTAAGGTACTCTCAATGGCTCCCACTTGTCTCAAGGAGAAAACCTAACTCCTTGGGCCCAGCCTACTTTGCTCTCCTTAGCTCACCAGCCTGGATGTTTTTCCTGAGTGCCCTTCCCTTCTCACGCAGCTAGAAAGGTGCAGAGCCTGCAGGGACCCTTGTCCCACATTGTGCCCTTGGGGCCAGGTGGGTGAAGGGACCTGGCTCCTGAGAGAGTACTCTGAGGGAAGGGAGAGGCACTTGCTCTTCCCCAGCTCCACCCAGCTGTTCCCTGGGGGAGCCCCATGTCCCTTTTTGTCTGGATTTTGACTTTTAATCTCTGGGCCCTTCTGTGCTGCTAGGTCAGTTTGAAACATGCTGTTGAGGGCTGAAAGTAAATACGAGTGAGAGCGGGTTTGGCCTCTTCTGGACTCAGCTGTGCCAGGCCCCTGAGAGCTTGTGGGAGAAAATCATATCATGGGCTTGTCGCAAGGGACCCTGCTGGGCAGCTTACACATCCCCAGTTTATAGATGGAGTTGCTTAGACTCATATACAAGGTCATCCACCTGGAAAGAGTCAGAAGAAAGCCCCACTCTAGAGACTCTACAGTGTGGCCCTTCTAGAGGCGTGCAGCCCCCTGCCCCAAGGTGGCGCCTTGGGTTTGAGTTGGGGGATGTATGTGGGTATCCTATGAGGTTGTATATGTGTCACCTTTCCAAAAGTCCCTGGTCTGTCCCTTGCCAGGCACCCTCTCATTAGGGTCACGTGTTAATGTTCCCTGGTTTCCAGTATGAGGCCAGAGGGCCAGTCAGAGGGATTTGGATGGCAGTTGCCCCTTGAGAATGGGGAATGGGGTGTGTGCCCTTGGCCTTCCCTTGAGGCTAAGTGTCAAGGGCCACTTATAATTATACTCTAGCTGGCTGTGTTTATTTAATAAGCACTGATCTCGCATTTCCTGTGGCCCTGAGCCAAGCACTCTACAAATATTTCTTAATGTTTATAAAAACACTTAGGAGATGGACACGGTTATTATCATTATTTTACACCAGAGGAAACCGAGGCATAGAGTGGTTAAGTGACTTGCCCAAGGTCACACATCCTGCATGTGGCAGAGTCAAGATTCAAACATAGACCATCTGTATCCTCAGTTGCCATGCTATACTGCCTGGTATAGCAGAGAAACCTTTATTCCAGTTTTTATTAAAAGTGGGAAAACAAAAGCTATGCTGAGAAATTAAAACATACATTCACACAAAAATTTGTACCCAAATGTTCATAGCAGTTTTATTCATAATCACCCCAAAGTGGAAACAATCCAGATGTCCATCAACTGAATAGATAAACATGATCTATCCACACAATGGAATATTATTTGGTCATGAAAAGGAACAAAGTACAGACTGACACAGGCTACAGCATGGGTGAACCTTCAAAACATCATGCTAAGTGAAATAAGCCAGCCACACAAGCCACGTATTTATGTGAAATGTCTGGAATAGGGCAATCTATAGAGACAGTAAGTAGATTAGTGATAGCTAGGGACTGAGAGGAGTGGGGAACAGAGAGTGATTGTTTAATGAGTACAGGGATTTCTTTGGGGGGTTATAAAAATGTCCTAAAATTGATTATAGTGATAGATGCACAAGTCTTGTGACTATACAAAAAGCCATTGAATTGTACACTTCTAATAGATGAATGGGAATTATATCTCAATAAGCCTGTTTGAAAAGAAAAATGATAGGCTAAGAGAGCTGTAGGTTTTATAGAAAGATGAGGAAAAGTATATTACTGGGCACAAAAGGATAAAGATAATCCTCACACTTCAAATTTTTAAACATTTATTTTGTGATAGGCTTTTTAAAAATTGATTTAGTTTCAGAGGATTGGTTTTTTTTCCTCCCAACATTTAATAATGAAAATTTTCAAACATACAGGTGTGAGTTGGAAGAATGGCCCAGGAGCCTCCCTCCCCTTTGGGCTAGACTTGACAGTGGGTCACATTTTGCCACATTTGCTTTATTACTTTTTCTGTAACTTTTTCGTTTGTTTTGGGTTTTTTTCCTGAAAAAAAAGAAACAAACAAAACATTTGAGAGTACATTGCAGATATGGCATTTCAACCCTGTATCTTCTAAGAAAAAGGAATACTGCATAACCATAATTCCATTATAACATCTAAGAATATTAACAGTAATTCCATAATAATATAATATGTAACCTGGTCTATACTTATGTCCCTAGCTTTCCTTTATCTTTTCTGGCTGGCCTTTTTGGAATCGGGACCTTGAGAAGGCTTATGCATTGCATTTGGGACCTGCATTTCCCTGTGGGGCTCCCTGAGTGATGGTCCTACTGGGCCTGGAGGTGACTGAGTCCTTCCTCCACCTGACCTCTCTCTTTTCTTTCTCCGTAGGAGCCCAGGATGTTCGAGTTCGCATGCCACCTGAGGTACAGGGCCGCCTGGGGGATACCGTGCAGCTGCCGTGCCACCTACTGTCACAAGGGCCTGAAGGCAATGTCTCACAGGTGACATGGCAACGCCTGGACCCACCTAAGGAAAGCCAGAGTGTGGCTGCCTTTCACCCTTCCCATGGTCTCAGCTTCCCCAGCCCACAGTTTGGCAAGGAGCGGCTGTCCTTCCTCACCATGGGACAGAGCACCGGGCCCAGGCAAGCCCCGGAGATGCGGGATGCCACGCTGGTCCTTCGGGGCCTGACGGTGGAGGACGAGGGCAACTACTCTTGCGAGTTTGCCACCTTCCCCCAGGGCACCAGTCGTGGGGTGACCTGGCTCAGAGCCATAGGTGAGCAGCAGTGGGGAGGCAGGGAGGTTGCTGGGGCGGGTGGGGGGTGCGGGCAGTGTGGGAGAGCCCCCTTGTGGGATTTTTTTCTCTCTCTGCTTTCTCCGTGGTCTTCAGTCAATTGGCAAATATTCATTAAGTACCTACTGTTTGCCAGATGCTGTTCTGCAAGTTAGGAATATAGCACATAACAAAGCATTCAACAAATATATATTGAGTACCTATTGTGTGCCAGGCACTATTCTAGGCTCTAGGAATAAGCAGTGAGAAAGACAGAGTTCCCTGCCCTCCTGAAGCTTATACTCCAATAAGGGGGTACCAGAGAGTAAATAATGTAAGAAAAAAAGAGTGAGTCAGGTAGTTATAAGTGCTATGGAAGTTGGAGGGGTGCAGGTTACAATTTTAGCTAGGGTGGTCTGGTGATATTTGAATAAAAATTAAAAGGAGGTGAGGGAGCCCTACAGGTCTATGAAAGAGTTCTAGGCAGAGGAAATAGCAAGTGCAAAGGCCCTGAGGCAGGCTGCACCTGGAATATTAGAGGAAGAGCAAAGAAGTCCGTGTGGCTGCAGATGCATGAATGGGGAAGGTAGGAAGGGACAAGGTCAAGGAGGTGGGCGGGGAGGGGGCATAGATCACAAACTGCCTTGTAGACCACATGAAGACTTTGGCTTTTGCTTGGGAGAACAAGAGCTATAGAAAGTTCTGAACAAAGAAGGGTGTGATCTGACTTGGGTTTTCACGGGCTACTTCTGGCTGCATGTAGTGGGTGAAGGTAGAAGCTAGGAGATCACAGAGGGGGTGACTGTGTAAGTCCAGGTAAGAAGTAATGGCAACTAGACCAAGGTGGTGGCAGTGAGGAGTGGGAAATACTTTAGAAGAAAAGCCAGAAAATAATCAAATTAGTGAACAAAGGAAACACCAGGATGTTGTAACACTTACTCAGAGTAAGAGACTCAGTGAGTGGCCTTATTTAATAGAATGGTCAGGGAAAATCTCTTGGTGAAGTCCTGAAGTGTAAGAAAGCCACCCATAGGCACACGTTCATGAGTATAGGAGTGAATGCATAAGCAGAGGGAACAGCATATGCAAAAATTGGGATGTAAGCACGAATGTAGCATGTTCCAGGAACAGGAAGGAGGTTTGGGGACGCTCATGGCCAGGGCCTGAGTGACCTTCAACAAGTCAGGAAAACGAACAGGGAGGGCCAAGACTGCATGGGCCTCACAGGCCAAGGCAAGGAGGTCAAACTTCATCCAGAGCCATCACAGTGGTTCAAAACACAAGAGCACTCTGATCAGACTGTTAAAATTATTAAAAGCTAACAGGGAGGAGGGCGGGAAGTGGCATTAGACGGGGGACAAAGTTAGATGGAAGCTGGGAGAACAGGCAAAAGAAGACATTGGCTTGAAAGGGGCAGAAAGGTGGGTAGAGAAAAGTAGATGAAATGAGAGGCACTCTTAGGAGATAGTAGATGCTTGTCTGTGAATTGAGGGAGGACGATCAGGAAGGATTCCCCGTCTTCTGGCTCCAGCAGGAGGGTGACTGGCACAACCATCTAGTGAACTGGGCTTGACTCAGGGAAGGCTTTTTTTTTTGAAGGATGCTATTTCTTGATAAATCTTGGTGTTCCCTTTGTTTTGTTTTTTTGTTTGTTTTGTTTTCTGTTTTTGTTTTTGGGTAGTTCCCTGACTGGGAATTGAACTCAGGCTGTGGCATTGAAAGTGCCGAAGCCTAGTCACTACACCACCAGGGAACCCCCTTTGGTGTTCCCTTTGAATCCCCCTTCCCCTCGTAATGTCTTAGAAGGCATATCACTCTGGACACTTTACTTTTCCCCTCTCAGCCCCAAAGAGGTTGAGAAGTATACCCTGTACTGTCTCCAGGTAAACATTTCTCTTTTAAGGAGCTGAAACCACAATTGTTTTTGCATAACTCAAAGCACAGCTCTTCTCCACCGACCCCTCTCAAAGGTCTCTCTTGTGCAATCATTTGTTCTGTTCAAGAGATACACAGAGGGCACCTGCCATGCACCAGGAACCTACTGGGACAGGAGCGCAGAACAGCCAAGCTTCTGCTTTCTTAGTGGGAGCAAGTGATGCAAGTGCCACTAACGGGTGAGAGTAAGATGTCAGGAAAGCTCCCCTGAGGAAGTGAGGCTGGATTTGAAATGGAGGAAGAGCGAGCCAAGGAGAAGGGAGGCCAGAGGATTTTAGGCACAAGGTCACCAAGATCCCACAGTGAGTGGGAACACGGGTTGAAGGGGGAATGTGGTAGAGTGCCTGGAGCAGTCAGAGGACAGGTGGGAGGGTGACCAGGGAAGATGTGGGGAAGCCCATCAGAGGTTGTGTGGTGGTTAGGAGAGAAAGGGGAAGAAGAGGAAAGGAGAAGGGGGCTATGCCACGTAAAGAAGCTCAGGAGATACCCAGATGGAGAGGTCCAGAAGTCAACTAGAGGTGTGAGTCAGAACTCAGGGGACAGTCTGGTTATGGACACAAATCAATAACCATGGGTTGGCATTATTATTCCTCACAGAGATTTTTATTCCTTCTACTATTTTTCCATGTCTTCCAGGAGGATGAGTGAAAAGGGCAAAAAATTACAAGCTTTGGACACCTTCATTGATTGCCTTTATCCCACTTCTGCCACCACAATCTAATGGTCATTACATGAAAAGAAGTAGGAAGCTTTTCAGCTGGATTGCTGAACCACATTGTTCTGCTCTGACTTTTCCTTTTATTTTATTTATTTATTTATTTATTTATTTTGGGTGGTTCCCTGGCTGGGAATCGAACCCAGGCCACGGTGTTGAGAGCACCGAAGCCTTAGCCACCAGGGAACCCCCGGCTTTTCATTTTAAATCTCATCCTTTGCCAGGTCTTTGGACACTCTCTGCTTTTCTAGCAGCAGAGCAGAAAATATAATAACTAATACTTAGGTAGCACAGTGAATGTCAAGACATTGTCCAAAGTGCTTTACAAATCAATTTATTTAATCCAACAATTCTCCAGAGTGGGTACTTTTATTATCCCCACTTTACAGAAGAGGAAACTGGAGAACAGAGTTGGGAAATGACTTGCCCAAAGCCATGCAGCTGCTAAGCAGCAGAGCTGGGATATGAACCCAGGCAGTTGGGGCTTAACTGCTTAGCTGCACTACTAAGGTGTTTGTCAAATGACTGCTGGTAAGGAGTGACGCACCCCGTCTGTTCTTCTCCCCAGCCCAGCCCCAGAACCACGCTGAAACACAGGAGGTCACACTCGGCCAGGACCCTGTGCCTGTGGCCCGCTGTGTCTCCACAGGGGGACGCCCACCTGCTCAAATCTCCTGGCTCTCGCCCCTGGACGGGCAGCCCAGAAAGAGCGAGGAGTCAGGGCCCCAGCCCGGCACAGTCACTGTCACTAGCCGCTACACCTTGGCACCCAAGAGCCAAGCAGATGGTGTCAAGATCACCTGCAAAGTGGAGCATGAGACCTTCGAGGAGCCAGTCCTGCTGCCTGTGATCCTCTCTGTACGCTGTGAGTGTGTCAGGATGTGACTGTACCCCCAGTACTGTTTAGACTGGCTTTTCTAGAGCACTGTCAACATTGTCCCTGAGAGTTGTCCACCTTGGGCCCCCTGCACTGCTTTCCTGCGCTTTGTCTATACTTCCACACCAGCTCCCCCGAGTAACATCTACACACTGCCCCCTCGTTGCCTATACTGGCTTCACTAGGCTCGCTCTCCTTGCTGCCACAATCAGTGGTCAACACTGCCCCCAATTGCTCCCTCACTGTCTGTATCAACTGTTCTGGGTCTACACTGCCCAACCCACCATGGTCTATACACACGCATTCACACTGTCTAAGTTGGCATCCCTGGGCACTGTCTGTGTTATATCGACTCTCCTGGCGTGTCTATTCCAACTCCTGCCCCCTCAAAGGATTCCATGGTCCCTGCTAGGCACTGTTAACACTGACCCCTTCCAGGATGTTCTATGCTAGCTCTTCCAAACACTGCCCACATGCCGACACCCCCTATACTCATAAAGGCTCCTCTGGGCCTTGCCAAATAGTGACTTTACAGCTATTCCAGTCACCATCCAAATATACCTTGTACCCCATCTCAGCATTTCTATACTGCTCCCCAGGCAATGCCTTCAATTAAACATTTAAAGAGGTTTAATCAGATTCCCTTATCTACTCTGGGCATGGTGGAAATAACACATTGTCCATAGTGGCCCCCTCAGGCACTGCCTGTACTGAATGGTAATATCTTCCTCAAAGTGATCCAAGTGGCATCTCTGGGCAGTGTCTGTATTGCGGACACAGCCTGAATGGATTTGCTTCTGGCAGTTTCCACCAGTCCACGTCCTGCCAGCCCACCCTGATTCAATAGCATTCCCACCTATCTGCTTACCTGTCACTCCCTTTGGCGTTCTCCTGTTTCTAATCCAGTCCCCCGCACCCCCATTTCCTCCAGACCCCCCTGAGGTCTCCATCTCTGGCTATGATGACAACTGGTACCTTGGCCGTAGTGAGGCCATCCTCAACTGTGATGTCCGCAGCAACCCAGAACCCACAGGCTATGACTGGAGCACGTGAGTCCTGGGTGGACCTGGACTCCTGGGTCTGAGGGAGGAGGGGCTGGGGGCCTGAACTGTGAGTCCTCCAGAAGGATGGAGCTGGCTTTAAGCAGTTAAGTTTTAGGTCATGTAGCTTGGCTCCTGAGGGCTGTGTCATCAGGGACCAGGCCTGTGCTCCTCTGGACCCTGCTGTCCCCTCACATGACCCCCACATCCTCCAGGACTTCCAGTGTCTTCCCAGCCTCAGCAATAGCCCAGGGCCCCCAGCTAATCATCCACTCAGTGGACAGGCTGGTCAACACCACCTTCATCTGCACTGTCACCAACGCCGTGGGCATAGGCCGTGCCGAGCAGATGGTCCTCGTTCGAGGTGAGTGGGTCTTGGGAGCATTGTGTGATGACCGGGTCTACTCCCCAAGTGTTCCTACATTCTGGTTTTGGGGCTGTGTTGGGGGAGGCTGTGCCGCCGGCCGGGGGAGGGATCCTGACCCGCCTCACTGATGGGAGACGAGGGCAGTGGCCGTTTTCCCCTTCCCCCAGGAGGGATTGGGGTTGGAGTAACAGGGTAGGTGTGGGCAGAGGAGGAAAGAGGTTGAGGCCTATGCTGGGGGCTTCCTAGAAAGCAGATGCCCGGGAAGGGGTCTTCAGGTAGAGTCGCAGGACCTCGGCCCAAACTCCAGCCCGTGAGACACACCCACAGACTCACACAACTAATCATCGGAGAGACACGTGTCTGACAACCAGACAGAAACAAACAGAAACACACTCAGAAACATGGATTTCTTAACAATGAGGCTGGCCAGTACCATCTGGAAGCCAGTTGTAGTGCATGTTGGGATGTTTGTAGTTCTGGAGTTGGTCCTTTGAAAATAGTGTCTGATGGTGAAATATGTCTGTGGATGGGAAGTTCTCTGAGTATCGCTGATAATGTTAACTCAGAAACAGATGGACCCCAAGACATGTAGCCAGAGAAAAAGGGAACGAGGCAAACTCCGCCTGTGCACTGATGGAAATGGGGTCTAGGTCAGATCTGTAGACCCACACACCTAGAGGGAGTCAGGAACTATTATAGGGCCATGTGCGCCAGAACTCAAACACACTGACCCCATGCCTGGAAACAAGAGTCCCCTTCATGTCAGAGGCACTGCCAGGAGGACCCGCATTACAGACACACCCTGTGCTTCAAGATGCATTGGATTCAAAACAGACACGCCCATACTGTAACCCACACACTCAAAACCATTACCCCAAGAGGAAGAGGGTAGGGGCACAAGCCAAGACACTGAACAAAGCCAGATAACACCCAGTCAGAGCCCAGGAGACACCACACATACCTGGAAAAAAGCCATTCTGGGAAACACCCTCCCAGTGCAACTCTGTGCCCACATACCTGTGCAAACACACAACACGGAGGACAGTGGCCTGAGCCCCCTTAGAAACACGACCACTGACAAATGCAGACATGTCTGAAGACAGATATAACTGCCCCACTTAAGAGACAGACAGAAACAGACCCCTTTACTGAGACTTAATCTAACACACACAAACAAACACATCTGGAAAGATACCCAAATGTCAGTAGACTCCGCTTCAGGAATTCCAGCACTCACCAGGGAGATATGATGGACCTACTCAGACACTGTCACAAACAACACACCCAGAATACCCAGGGAGACAACTGGCCCACATCCAGCACGTTGTCTCGCTCAGGTACACAAACACGCACACCCAAAGGGAGACACTATCACACAGACACACTGGGAGGGAAAAGGATGGCAGACAGCAAGTTCACACACAGAAACACTTCACTCGTACAGATGCTGAGAGAGAAACCCCACGTGCATGCCCTCAGAACCTCTCCAGGAACCCTGTTATAGAGATTCTTTTTCAAGAAACCGTCATCTGACAAATATTTGTTGAGGTTACCTCTTGGCCAGGCTTTCTCCTCGTTGGGAACACAATGGAGAAAGAGACAGAGTCCCTGCCCGTGAAGGCACACCCAGAGAAGGTCAGCTCCACCCATCCAGCAAGGCGCCCAACTGGAAATACATCCCTGAACCTCTACCCCAGAAACACACCTGAGAAGCGGGTCCCCACCCACCCTCAGTATAGTCACCTCCAAAGGGTACAGCCTGCAGAACACAGATGCAGTCACACTTAAGGGCCATCGGAGGAATACAGCCATGAAAACATGCCGCCCCCCCCCCCCGCCCCACCGCAAAAAACAAACAAACAAACAAAACCCCACACAGAAATCCCAGGCTTATTCACCATGGGAACACGCCAGCTCCAGAGTTGAGTCCTTTGGTGGTACTCACCCAGTGAAACACATACTCCGAGGCCTATCACAAACCGGGGGCGGCAGATGCACCCAGGATCACACCCCCAGAGAGAGACTCAGCACTAAGGAAGGACACCCCTTCCTCCCTGACCACCGCAGAGGTAACCACAGACCCACGTACAGTCAAAAACATTGCAAAGACGTGCACCTACAAGTGGATGCCAACAGAAACGGGACCCCCTCCAAGCACCCTGGAAATTCGGAACCAGGCAGTGAATGTGCCAACAGAACTTCACCCAGAGAGAAAGCTCCCAGCTTTGGGCAGAATCAGCCCCTGGGGGGCTCAGGGACACACCACATTCCCACGTGCATGCAGACCCAGACATACTGTCATAGACACGGTTTGGGGTGCATGCCAGTGCCAACATGGATACATAGGCCACACCGCAGGCCAGGCATCACTTCAGGGAGACTTCAGAGAACTTTCAACCCACAAACACATGAACACTCCCCCACAGTCTCCAAAATGCCACCTCCAGAAATGGACAGATGTTCCAACTCACGCTAAATGAAGTCTGCTTCGTTCCTCCTCTCAGTGTCCAGGGAGAGACACATATTCCCTCCCCAAAAAGGCTCACATCATAGTACTTGTCCTTCACACTTGAGGTCCACTTTTTCTATTCTGCTTGTTTGTTTATTGCTGCTTGCGAGTCACAAAACTGATCGGACAGCCCACTGGGTCATGACCACCGTTTTGAAAACACCCAGAAATAGATGCCCTCAGGAGCCTGGGTCCCAGCCCCAGAGGGGTGCAAGGAGGGGGTGTCAGATATAAGTGGCTCCCCCAGTCTCTCCTGGACAGGCCCTACATGCAGGAGGTCCCCTGGGAGGTGTGTATGTGAGATAAGGTTCCCATTCCATCATGTCTGTCTCTGGTGTGGGGCCCAGATGCCTATCTCCTTCATTCTTACACCTCCCTCCTTAGCACCCCCTGACTTCCTTGTCCACCTCCCCCAGACCCCTCCTCTCCCACCAGCCCAGCCGCTGGAGGGAGCACTCAAGGGAGAAGGGACAGCAGGCTTCATGAGCCCCATTGTCCCCACAAGGGATGCGTGGCCAACAGGAGGCAGGCCACGCCACCCAGACCAGGTGGTCCCAGTGCTCCAAGGGAGTTCTCAGGAGGAGGCCCCTTGCCCTCCCATCCTGTTTCTCACAAGTGCCAAAAAGCCTTGGACTCAGATAGCTACATGCTCACCCTTGGGGTCACAAACTGACATGCTTACCGGGTCCTGGCAAGTGACCTGGTGGCCAAATGTGGAACTCTCTTCCCTTTCGAGTCACCGGCCTTCATTTCAGCTACAGCTCACCACCAGGTGGAGGGGATGAGTTTGGTGTTGCAAGATCTGATTTTTTTTTTTTCCCCTTAACTGAAATGTGGAATTTTCATTGAAATCACCTGGATTTTGAACTGTTGGCTGGCAAGGTTAATAATACTGTGTGGGTGTAAGGAAGCACATCTGGGGCCACCAGCTGGCAGCCCTCCATGTACAAAGTGTCCACTTGTAGCGAAGAGAGTGGGTTCTCCCCCCTCCTTCATTTTGCCCAGAGTCATCTCCCTAATTCCTGTCACTGCCCCCGCTGTGTCCCTCCCAGATGTATCCTCTTGACCTCGTGTCTCCCTTTCTCTCTCACCCCTCCTTCTCTCTCCTCAGACACCCCCCGGGCCTCGCCCCGAGACGCGGGTCCAATGGTGTGGGGGGCCGTGGGGGGGACACTGCTGGTGCTGCTGCTTCTGGCTGGGGGGTCCTTGGCCTTTATCCTGCTGAGGGTGAGGAGGAGGAGGAAGAGTCCTGGAGGCGGAGGAGAAGGAGGAGGAGGAAGAGACGGCGAGGAAGGATCCTATGATCCGAAAACTCAGGTGTTTGGGAACGGGGGCCCTGTCTTCTGGACCACGACAGCCCCTGGACCCCTGAGGCCAGATGGCAAGGATGCAGAGGAGGACTACGAGGAAGAGGAGGAGAAGGCAGAGAAGGGCCTCATGTTGCCTCCACCCCTTGCACTCGAGGACGACATGGAGTCCCAGCTGGATGGCTCCCTCATCTCACGGCGGGCGGTTTATGTGTGACGCCCCCAGACAGACAGACAGAAAGACAAAGACAGAGCCAGCCAGTGCCAGCCAAGGGTCCCAGACTGGTTGGACTCGTTTGTCTGGAAAACACTGGAGCTCAAATGCTACCTCCCACTTTCCTGGAATTCAGAGGGAGGTGGAATATCACACTGGACTTGTGTCTCCAGGGCATGGGGGAGGGGAAGGGGGACCCACAGTGGACCCCCCACTTCCCAGAGACTTGCTTTTGGCTCTGGCCTGCCTCAGTCCCGGCCCTGTGACACTCAGGAGTTAATAAACACCTTGGAGGAAAACATCGGGGGTGTCTTGTAATATATTGGACCCCCTCCTTAGGGGTTGGAAAGAGCTAAACTGGGCCCTGGGGAGTGAGAGCCTGGTGGGGCTAGACTTGGGGAGGCTGGGTGCCTCTGACCATTTGGGTCCTTAAAGGACACCCTGGATGCTGAGAGCCCCGAGGACAGTGGAACTGGAAACTGGGCTGAGAGACCGGGGTGCTTGGACTCCCCAGGTGCAGAGGCCAGAGTAGTGGGAGACCTGACTGCCCAAGAAAGCAGGGATGGGTTCCTGGACTCCTGGGCCTTTGCAGGGGTGCTATGGTCTGTTCCTCTGAGGGCAGCTCAGATCCAACCTCCCTAAGGTTGCTGAGGACCTTGGCAGGACAGACTGCCCCCTGCATTCTTGGGGCCCCAAGGGTGCAGGGCGGGCGGAGATACTGAGGAATCAGGAAAGCCCGCCTCTACACCACGCAATGGCCTTTCTCAGCCTCTTTTCTCTTCCTCTGACGTTGGGGGCCCAGCCAGAGGGGATTTTTAGTGATTCAGAGGGAGGAGCTGCAGCTCTGTATTCCTCCTAATCCCCACAACCAGATAATCTGCCAACCCCAAACTAGGGAGTGAGAGGGGCTGGTAAATCCCAGTCACCTCTGCTCCCCAGCCCCATGGCTGCCCCTAAAATGAGGATGGCCTTCATCCCTTCATCCCTGGGGGAGGTCATGAGACCCCCCCAGTTTGGGGCTGAGCCTCTAGGAGGGGCTTGGTGAGTTCACTTCTACTAGTTTTGACTTCCACTTACTGCTGGGGACAGCTGTGACTCCGTCAGATCGCACCCTGCCTCCCGTGTGCAGTAAGTAAGGATGACAGGAATGACAGTATTCTCTCACACTCAAGCCCTCCCAAGGAAGCCAGTCTATGGAACAGGAAGTTGTGGCAATCGGACAGTCCAGGGATCCAGACGTGGTTCCTCTGGGGACTATCTCCTCATCTGCAAAGTGCGCTTGATAGAAGGGTGAAGCGTGTGGGTGGGGCTTCTGCCTGCTTGTTACTTCCTCAGGTTGTTTATTGTCTGGACTACTCCCTCCTCCTCCCATCCTCCACCCCTTCTCCCACCATCTTCCACCCTTTCTCCCACGTGGAAAGGTAGTGCCAAGGGGGCAGGTGTGGAAAGTTTGTCAGTCTGGCATGTAGTAGGTTCCCGAGCACCTCTGCCGGCCCCTCCTTACACACTTATCAAACACCAACTGTGTGTGTACCAGACCTGCCCCTTTGGAGTTCACAGTCTAGTGTGAAAATTGGCAAGTAAACAGGTAATTGCTCCAATAACAACTTTAGGAAGTGGGAAGTGCTACCCAAGAGAGGCCCAGAGGCTATGAGCTTCTCTCAAGCCCATTTCCTGTTAGGCTGGGGTCACTCTGATCCTCCGCCCAGATGACTCCATTCCATATAATGAATGAGTGGATGTGACCCTAATCCCAGAACAGCCCTCCTACCCCTGCTAATTCTCTGCCTTTTAGCTTCATCTCCCCACCATCATCTCCCTTCCCTCATCTCCCTGAACTCCCCCTCATTACTCTGCTCTGGCCACATGATCTCCTTGCTGTTCCTTAAAAGCATGAGGCCTCCTCAGGGCCTTCGCCCTGGCTGTCACCTCTGCCTGGAATGGTCTCACATTCTCATACCTCATCCCCTCAGCTCCTTTGGGTCTTAGCTTAAAAGTCACCTTGCAGTAAGGCTCTTTCTACCTGTTCTGTCACTTCCTGCCACCTCCCTCTCTGTGTAGTTTTATCCTACATCGCTACCGCCTGACTAGAACAGAACGTAAGTTCCATGGGGGAAGGGATTTTTGTATGTTTTGATCACCACTCTATCCCACAACAAATGCTCAGTAAGGATTAGTTGAATGAAATAATGTCCCCTGCCCCTGGGAGAGGAGGTAGGTGGTGACTTGGGGAGGGGTGCTAGGAATAAGGAGCTCTGGCTTCCTCCTGGAGACCCCTTCACACTGTCCCTCTTCTTGCAGAGTCCCCCAACACAGCAGGTGCAGGGGCCACAGGGGGCATCATCGGGGGCATCATCGCTGCCATCATTGCTACCGCAGTGGCTGCCACAGGCATCCTCATCTGCCGGCAGCAGCGGAAGGAGCAGAGGCTGCAGGGGGCAGAGGAAGAGGATGAGTGAGTGATGGGCCCTGAGAAGTGGATGGGGGAGGAGTCCCAGAACTGAGGAGCCCAGGGTGGGAAGTGAAAGTGGGAGAAAATGATCTGTGTGATGGCTGTGTGAAACAGAGAGACCAAACTAACTATGATTTAAATGGGGTGGAGGGAGTTCCCTGGTGGTGGAGTGGCCAAGGTTTCGGCGCTGTCAGCGCTGCGGCCTGGGTTCAATTCCCAGCCAGGGAACTACCCACATTAATGGGGTGGTAAGGAGAGTTTATTTCTGTCTCCCATAAGCTGGGTATGGCAGTTCTGTGAAGTCATCAGAACCCATCCTCCTGCTATCTTGTTGCTCCACCTTTGTGGCCTTTGCTCACATTTCAGGATTGCTCCCCACTGTTCCATCATTGTCTATGGATTTGACAACCAGACATGGCTATCCTGGCCTTAAAGGCCTCATTCCTGCTTGTGGGAAAAGGAAATGTAAATAGAAGGCAGTCCATTGCCCTTTAGGGAACCCATCACTTCTCTCACTTCCCATTGTCAGCACCTACTCCTATGACTGCCCCCCAGCTGCAAGGGAAGCTGGAAAATGTAGTCTTTCTTCTGAGTGGCCATGTGATCTGCTAAAATCTCTATTAGTATGAGAAAGAAGGAGCCTGGATATTGGGGGAAACTAGCCGCACCTCTCTGGGTAGAGCACTTTGTTATGTGACAGGCTTGGCGAGATATGTTTTACATGTGTACCCTCAGGGAAGCCTCACATCCATTCATTAATTCAGTAAGTATTCAGAAAGCACTTATTCCGGGCCAGGGCCTGGAGGTTGGGAATGCAATAATGAGACCAACATTTTAAAAGTATCCACACACATAAATATATCATGGGAACATAAATTGTCACAGGGAGCTATTGATAACCATTTATGAAAGAGGAAACAGATTTAGAGAGCTGAAATCACTTGCTGAAATTCATTCATCAAGTGTTTGGGGGGCAAAATGATTCTGAAGTAACACTACCAAAGTGGGGCCGGCAGGGAAATACCTGTTAAAAATGCATATTCCTGGGCTTACACCAAACCTACTAAATCAGAACTTTTACAGTAAGGGCTTGGGATCTGTATTTTAACTAGCTCCCTAAGTTTTTCAGGTTTTTTTTTTGTTGTTGTTTTGTTTTTGGTTTATTTTTGGTTGGTTCCCTGGCCAGGAATTGAACCCAGCCGTGAAAGCGCTGAAGCCTGGCCACTACACCACCAGGGAACCCCCCATCCCTGATGCACAAGAAAGTGTATGGACTACTGTCTTAACTATCTAGTCAATGCAAAACAACAACTTGCTATTGATCTCTCCTATGCCCAGCCCAGTGCTGAGACCCAGTGGTGCCTGAGATGGCCCTGGCCCTGCCTTACTGGGGTTCACAGTCTGGAGGAGAAAGACCATCCCCAGTGACAGTCCAGCATGGCCAGGGATGGGCTAGGGAAACTGAGGGAGCTATGAGAGGCCAGAAGGTCATGGAAGGCTTCTAGAAGTGGGAACATCTGAACTGAGGATTGAAGGCATAGCAAGCACCCATAATTGTTATGTATATAAGATACTCTGGTCTGTGGGTAGGTAAAATAAAGGAATTTAACATAGTTTGGGGGACACAGAAGCATTTCCTTCCTTTATTCATTCATCCTTTTAACAAATATTCACTGAATTCCTCATAGCGGTTATGGGAATACCATGTTGAACAAAGATCCGATTTTCTCCCTGACATTGCTCACTATGGGGTACAATCATTGAATGACATCAGAATTAACATTTCAAATACAAACTCCGTTAAGTACAGGAAGGCACAGCTAGATGTGACCATACAACAGTTCTTGATCCTCCTAGAGAATCAGGGAGGCTTCCTGGAAGAAGAAAATTCATGGGATGAATAGGATTTAGCCAGGCAAAGGGGATGGGTGCGGTGGAAAGGGAAATCAGGCAGAGGTATGAGCATGTGCAGTGGCCCTGGGGTAGGAAGGCTTCTCAGGTCTGAGCCTCTACCTGACCTACCTCCTACCCTACAGCCTGGAGGAGCCTCCCTCATACAAGCCACCCACCCCAAAGGCAAAGCTGGAGGAGCCAGAGATGGTGAGCACTTCCCCTGCCCAGGCTGCCCCCACCTCCACACCCACCTTTCCCCAGAGGCCAGGGCTGGGAAAAGGGGTTGTGGGGAAGAGGCTGGCTGTGCAAGGGTCCTGACCTGCCCCTCCCCCTCCCACTGCAGCCCTCCCAACTGTTCACTCTGGGGGCCTCGGAGCACAGCCCACTCAAGACCCCTTACTTTGATGCTGGTGTCTCATGCGCTGATCAGGTAGGAGGAGCTCAGGGGAAGATGAGGGTGGGTTCAGGGTCTGGGTTTAAGGGCTAGGGTCAGTCCCTAACATTAGAGGTCAAGGACTAAAGGTCACAACTCAAGTTCAAGGCTGTGTCTCTGGTCAGAGCTTAGGGCACTGAGATGTATTTAGAATTCAGTGAGGGAAGTCATGATTGAAAAAGTCCAAGGACATGAGCTTAGCATTTAAAGTCACTCAGTCAATGATGATTGAACATCTACATTTGCCAGATAATGTGGGACAAGTTAGATGGTCAGTCACTCCCCTCAGCAGTCTACTGGAAGTCAGGGATCAGATATTGAGGTTGAGTCAAGTCAAGATTTAAAGAATTGGGAGTTCCCTGGTGGTGTAGTGGCTTAAGGCTTCAGTGCTGTCAACGCTGTGGCCTGGGTTAGATTCCCAGCCAGGAATTACCCACATTAAAAAAAAAAAAAAGATTTAAAGGACTATTTCAGGCTTAAGGTTAAGTAATTGAGGTCAAGATTGAAGTCAAAGGTTCATGGGAAACGACCTGGGATCAGGAATCAAAAGACAAAGTGGAAATCCAGGATTGACAGGGTAAGGTAAGGTCCATGTTCTGGGAATTGAGTTAAGGACAAGCCGTATGATTGTCTCAGTGCAATACTGACCCAGGTGACAAGAGGTGAGATCAGGTCTGGTTGGAATGAGGAGATAGTCAGGATTTGGGGGTCAAGGGGCAAACTGGGATTCTGTGTCATGTCATGCTCAGGAGGTGACCTTGGGTTTCTGTTCCCTCCCCGTCCCCAGGAAATGCCTCGGTACCATGAGCTGCCCACCTTGGAAGAGCGGTCAGGGCCCCTACTCCTGGGGGCCACGAGCCTGGGGTCCCCCATCCTGGTGCCTCCAAAGATGCCTGTTGTAGAGGGGCTTTCCCTAGACCTAGAGGAGGAGGAAGAGGAGGAGGAAGATTACTTGGACAAGATCAACCCAATCTATGATGCCCTGTCCTTCTCCAGCCCCTCAGATTCCTACCAGGGCAAGGGCTTCGTCATGTCCCGGGCCATGTATGTGTAAGCCGCCATGGCTCTGGCTTCTAACCTCACTCTTTGATCCCTCAACTTTCTGCCAGGGATCTAGTGGCCCCTGACCTCTGACCAGGCCACTGTCAGTTACCATACATATCTCATCTGTGACTTCTACCATGGTGACTCCATAAGGGCCTCATGATCTCTCTGACCCAGAGAAACTGGCCATGACAATGGAAACCTGATAACCTCATCTGATGATAAGGTATATTTCTGCACAACCTCCAACCCAAAGACTGTGACTTTAGTTCATACCTCTCATATCCCACCATCTCCAGTACCCCTCCCCCCATATTCCAAAGAAGACCCCAGACATCTATTTGTCCTCAGGTAGTAAACTCCCAATAACTCTGCTGGGTTGGGCGTTTGGGGGCACCCTGCTGCTCAGACCTGAGCCCTCCAGGTGGCGAAGCCCCACCGCTCCCTCCCTACCCTGTCTGTTCTCCAAAGGCAGGGGGAGAGGATTCCCCCAACCCAAAAGAGAGCTTCCTCATCTCCCTCCTGCAGGCAGGAGTCTCAGGATCCAAACCCTTCCCTGAGTTCCCACTTCCCTAATTTTTGGAATTAAACCCCAGCCCAGGGATAGATGGGGTGAGCGTCATACAGTGTGTGCCTTGTGGGCTGCAGCCTTGAGAGAATTTCCTGTTACTTTGAAGACTACTAAGTCCTTTTACTCCTGCTCAGTAAGATTGGGAACCAAACATCTTCCTGCAGAGGAAAGAGGGTCACCTGGTTGGGTGTGGTGATCTGATATTGTTTTGTAATATGATATTTCCTACAAAATATGAATTTATACTTTGACTAGGTCTCAACTTGTGTTTTCTATGGAATGTGAAGGGGATGGGGGTGGAACATAATGGGTAATGAGTAGGGGTCCCAGGGCTTGAGGGAATCAGTAAACTAGAAGTGAAGATGGATTACAAACAAAAACAAAAGAGCCAAAGACATGAAAAAAAATTAAGTGAGGGGATCATAAGCAAAAATGCATAATCCAAAAATATAATGATGGGTAATGGAAGGACAAGGGGAGGAAGGAGTCCAGGGTATGGTGATTAATGAAAAGGAATCAGTGTAACAGTAGTCTAATGGGTAATGGACAGAAATAAATGGAACAAAGATAGAAATGGTAGTAATTAAGTATGAAGGGGCTCAGGTTTAATGGATAGATGGCAAGTAAGAATAAGCCAAAGGCAAAATTATGAATAATGTAATAGGAGCTCAATACAGGAAGGGTAATAGCCCTGAATGAATGAGCCAGAGACAGAGGAATGAATAATGGAGAAACAGGGGCCGCAGGCATGATAGGTAATGGACACAAAACGTGATGGTTAATTAAAGAAGACTTAGAAAAACGACAGAAGTGAACAGGCAAAAGTGGGCTAAAGGTAGTATAGGAAATGAACCTGAAATGAATGGGACAGAGGCATGCTGGGTAATGGGACAGGAATGAATGGGTCAAAGAGGCTGCAGGGATACAGGCCAGGAGTGTGGGGAAGAGGGAACATAATGCATGATGCATAACGAGAGGAGTGGGTCTATGGCAACTGTCGCGTTAAATAGCTAAAGGGCATTGTGGGTAACAGAAGCAGGACAAGGTTCACAAAACCGGTTAGAATTCCCCTGAGGCACTGTGGGAAGGGCCAGCACTTCCGGTTTTCGGTCGCCGACTCCGGACTGGGCGAGCTGCCCCTCTGCCGCGGTGCCTGGTGGGACGCGAGGCCTGACCTTGCTGCCTAGCAGCCTCTGCCGCGCAACCTATCTTTACCCATGTCCCTCGACCCTAGCACGTTAGCCAATGAGCGCACCAAACTGATTACGTCACCAGGGTCGGACCCCAGAGGACACCTGGATGCTGCAAGGGCCAAAGCCGACCAATTATCATGGCAACTTCGCCGCGGATCAGAGTCAAAAGAGGGGCGCCTTTAGAAGAGGGGCGGAGGCGACAAATCAGTGGGCGTTACAAATTGCTCAGCACAACCAATGTCAGGCGAGCACCGGAACCCGCGGCGTCGCGAGCCAATAGGCGCGGGCTCCACGAGCCAATTGAAGGGTGGGGAGGTGTGCTCGGACCTGCCGGCGAGTGGGAACCAATAGAAAAAGAAGTGCCAAAGAACTGGGTGGGACTCCCATTTATGGCTCCAATAGCAAGGTCAGGTCCTGAAGCTGGTGGGCGCAACTCAGGTTATGCTTAACCAATAAGCTAGGCGGGGCGGGGCGACAGTGGTGGCGGCGGCGGTAGTGGGTTCGGTTGCGCGTGGCGCACGGGTTGGGAGCGGAGGCCAGGCCGGGAGCAGGCGTTGCTGCCAGTGAGAACAGGGGCCTGGAGCAGGGTGAGAATTGGCTGGGGCCTGGGCCTGGAGCGCGCAGACCCTGACCTTCGCCCTCTGACCTTTCCCCTTGCAGGCGACCATGGGGAACGTTTTGGCCGCTAGCTCGCCGCCCTCAGGGCCTCCGCCGCCGCCTGCGCCCGCCCTCGTGGGACTGCCGCCGCCTCCGCCTTCTCCTCCGGGCTTCACGCTGCCTCCTATCGGGGGCGGCCTGGGCGCTGGGGCTGGCGCGGGTCGAGGTTCGGAACGGACTCCCGGGACTGCGGCCGCCAACGCCGCAGGGACCGTGGATGATGGGGCCTGCGGCTGCCTACCCAACCCGGGCACATTCGAGGAGTGCCACCGGAAGTGCAAGGGTGAGGGGCGAGGGACGTGCCGGGGGTGTGATGCAGCCTGGATCCCAGAGAAAGTGGGAGCACATTGAGGCAACCTTGGGAATTGGCAGGGACCTTTGGAATTATTTAGCAGAGCCTTAAGAGTTGACGTAGGGATCGAATGGTGGAATGTTGGACTTGAGCCTTAGAACGATGGGATCAAATGGTGGAACCTCAGGATGGAATGCCATATGAGCGCAGAAAAGCCTTAGAGACCTCAGGAGCCACAGGGTTCAGCCAAGCCAGCTTCCTCGTGTGATCAGGAAAGAAACTGAGGCCCAAGGTCACAGTGTCAGCAAGGGTCTAGTGAGGGTGGAACCCAAGGCTTCTGGATCCTGGTTTGGAATAATTGTGATTGCAGAAGTGTTGGAAATTTACTGAGCACTGTCATAGCATTCACTATATGTTATGTTGTTAAATCTTTGCATTGTTTCCATGTGGCAAGTGTCATCTTAGAGATGCAAGTCTGACATAGATAAAGTAACTTAACCCAAAGTCACACAGTAAGTAGTAGGTGGTGGCACTGCGATTTGGATACAGGCAAAGGCCTTGGTCTTGGCCCCATATATTAGGCTACACTACCACTTTCCTGGTTGGGGTACTTTGTGGGACACACTGCTGTAGCTCCTTGGAGAAGGGAGAGCTGGGCTAATAGGCAGGGTTGAGAGGGGGATATGTGTGTGGAGTGTGGAGTGTGACAGCATTTCTCTTCTCAGAGCTGTTTCCTATTCAAATGGAAGGTGTCAAGCTCACAGTCAACAAAGGGTTGAGTAACCATTTCCAGGTGAGCCTTCCTGGTACCCTTAACCCTCCAGAGGTCATCCCAGCCATCCCCCTGCATCTCTGTACATACAACCCCTTACTCCTTCCTAAAGGGCTGGGCTTGGTACTTGAAAAGACTCAGAGACACAGTGCCAGACTAACTACTCAGTGGTAGTGTCTAGGGACCCAGAATCCAAAGATAACCTCTTTCCCCCCATAAAATCTAGACGGTAATGCCCGGTATGTAGCCCCACCCCCATTGTGTTCTTTCTCTAAGTCTAATCTGGTCAGGCCACACCTCCCAGTCTTTACCCGCTGCCCAGCCCAGAGATGTCTATCTTTTCTTCCTTGATGGGGAAGCTTGACTGCCAAGTATCCCCCATCCCAGGCTGGAGGGGAGCTGTGCGGGGGGTGAGCTCAGCTAGGTTTATTGGGGGTGGCCCACAGCCTCATCCCCATAGCCCTCCCTCTTCTCTCAGGTGAACCACACAGTAGCCCTCAGCACAATCGGAGAGTCCAACTACCACTTCGGGGTCACGTATGTGGGGACAAAACAGCTGAGTCCAACAGAGGTGAGGTTCCTCTTGTCATTTCAGTCATTGTATCGTTCTAATAATGAATATGTGGCCAAATGCTAGGCAAAGAAGGCTTTGTCAGTAGGAGGCCAGAGCTGCTGAGAGTGTTGGGAGAGGGGACTATGTCTCCAGAATATGTTGGAATATGGGGTCATTCATCCTGAACCCCTGCTCTGTGCCCAGTCCTATGCTGGGTGAGGCTTTGAATGGCAGGCTAGGCATTTGGACTTTCTCTAGGGGGCACTGGAGAGCCATGGAAAGATTTGAACTAGGGAAAGACATGGTTAGGTTTATACTTTAGAAATGTCCCTTAGGCTGCCATGCAGAGGCTAAGTTAGAGGAGTGAGGGTACAAAACTGGAGGCCTGGAAGGAGGCTGGGGCAGGACACAGGTGGAGTCGAAAGACCGAATTAGGTCTCAGTTTAGATTAACTATTCCCATTTGGTAAATTTATTTATTCAGCAAACCTTCATTGTATCCGCATTCTTTGCCCAGCCTTGTGCTGGGGACATGTCAGTCATTGAAACAGCTATGGGGCTCATGGTTTAGTGGAGAGAGGGGACAGATTTGTCCTCAGAGAATTACAGTCCTGGGAGGGCAGGACAGAAACAAGGGAACCCAAAGGCCATGGGAGCCCAGAGGAGACCTATATTCAACCTAGGTGATCAGGGAGGGCTTCCTGACCTGGGAACCTCAACCTGAGGCTTTCTGATCCTGGGCTTCTCACCTAAGCCCATCACTCATGTACTTCTGGAATGCTAGACTTCTGATCGCTAACCTTTAACCTTGCCCTGTGCCTCACAGGCATTCCCTGTGCTGGTGGGTGACATGGACAACAGTGGCAGCCTCAATGCTCAGGTCATTCACCAGCTGGGCCCTGGCCTTAGGTCCAAGATGGCCATCCAGGTAAGTGGGAGTCAAGTCAGCTGCTCCCCCAGCCACCCTGTGCATCAAGCTGCGCTCATACTCTTCTTTCTCCCCCACAGACCCAGCAGTCAAAGTTTGTGAACTGGCAGGTTGATGGGGAGTACCGGGGTTCAGATTTCACAGCAGCCGTCACCCTGGGGAACCCAGACGTCCTGGTGGGTTCAGGTAAGTGGCTCAGGCTGGGGGCCAGTCAGATCCCAGTCCCAGCTTTACTAGCAAGTTCATCTCCTCTGGACCAAGAAATGGACAGGGGTAGGAGAGGTTTTGAAATAGCAGGCAATGTAGCATTGTAAGTGAGGAAGCAGGTTCAAACCCCAGCTCTGCTGCTGGCTGAACTGCGATTGTAGGCAGGTTCCAGCACTGCTGTGGGCCTTAGCTTCTTCATCTGTAAAATTGGGCTGCCTCACAGGGTTGTTGAGTAGGTTATGTAAGTTCATGTGTGTGAAAAGCTTCAAAGGGGGTCAGGCATGTAAAGGGTCCAGAAGAAATGAGCTGTTATAACTTATGGGACTCTGGGGTTGTTTGAGGGCACAGAGCAGATCCCAGGATGGGCTGGGTCCATGTGTGGTTGGGGAAGAGGCAGATAGTCTGAGATGGAGTTTGACAGGAAAATTACTATTTGGGATGGCTGAAGGCAGGAACCATCTGACTTCTGTTTGTACTTCTAGATTCTCCAGTGGTTCCTGTGTACTGTGTGTGTGTGTGTGTGTGTGTGCGCGCGCGCCTGCCTTTGATTTCTCTGCATATATTTAATGAGTACATATTGATGGGGCCCAGAGGATAAGGTAGTGTAAGGTAGTGAGCAAAAGAGAATTAACTCTGCCTTCTGGCAGGTTCCAATTAAGTGGAGGCAGACATAAGTAAAGCAGTATATAAAGAGAAGATGTTGGGAGTTCCCGGATGGTATAGTGGCTTAAGGCTTCGGTGCTGGCGCTGTCAGTGCTGCAGCCTGGGTTCGATTCTCAGTCAGGGAGCTACCCACATACCAAAAAGCAAAAAAGAAAAAAGAAAAGATGGCAGGTGATGGGGGCTGTATAGGAAGATTAAGGCCTCAGGAGGGGCAGGTGGCATCCTCAGACAAGACCTCATTACATAGATAATATTTGAACAAAGATTGAGAGAAGGTGCCAAGCAAACATATGGGAAAGAGCTTTTCAGCCAGGGGGAAGAGCAAGTGCAGAGGCCCTGACGCAGGAACCCTTTACTGGAATATCGAGGAGGGTGGCTGTAATGGATGGGGAAAGAAGGTGAGTGATAAAATTCAGAGTTAGAGGGCCAAATCACATGAGGTTTTTTGGAACTTTGGCCTTGACTGTCATAGAGTCAGGGGCCACCAGAGGGATTTGAGGGAGACAGCTGACTTGGCTTCTAACAGGATCCCTTGTGCTGACATATGAAGAACAGACTGACTACAAAGGGACCCACTGTTAGGGGCAGTGGAGGGGCTGAGAAGTGGTCAGATCTGGGTGTACTTTGAAGGCAGAGCTGATGGATTGGATGTGGGAGATAAGAGAGGGGAATCTGGATGACCCCTGAGTTTTTGGCTTGAACAGCTGGGACGATAGAGTTGGTGAATTTGGCATTTACTCTGTCGTGGAGAGCAGGCTCGTGGGCAGTGAGTACTAAGTGTTTGTGAAGACTAGAAGCCAGAATCCCAAGGAGTGCTCAAAGAGAGCCCTTAATTCTGCCTGCTGAAGCTAAGGAGCCTTCTCAGGAGATAGCACCTTTGAGCTTCCAAAGGAAGGGCAGGAGCTAGCCTGGCAGAGAGGAGGGGCCATGTCATAAAATCCAGGATACAGGGAAGCTGGGCATGAGAGGCCTCCTAGGAGAGGCTTCTCCTTGAGGGGTCCAGGTGGAATGAGAAGCCTCAGGCAGGGAGAAACAATTTCTGTCCCTTGCTAACCTTTGAGAGCATCACCCACTCTGCTCCCATACTCACTGCAGTTGGGCCATGTGAGCTTTTCTGACACACCCTGGAATCGCTGTACTCATTCTGCTCCAGGACTTTATCACATGTTGTTGCTACTGCTTGGAATTCTCTGGTTTTGTTTTGTTTTGTTTGTTTGTTTGTTTGTTTAATTTTTGGTATGTGGGTAGTTCCCCAGCCGGGAATCAAACCCAGGCTGCAGCGCTGACAGCGCCAGCACCGAAGCCTTAAGCCACTACACCACCAGGAATCTCCCGGAATTCTCTGGTTTTAACGTGGCTGAATAAATGAGTCTTAGGGCACACATCACCTTGACTGAAAGACCCTCCATAACTAAAGTGTTCACATGTTTGCACTGTATCAAGTGCTAGTCTTTGTAGCACTTCCCTCTTAAATTGCTTTGCTCTTATCACCTGTCCCCTACACTAGGATGTCAGCTCTTTGAGGCCTGGAACCTTGCTGGGACCAGAGTAGGTGCTTAGAAAATACTGAGCAATGAAGTAAGTGGTGGTAATGGCAGGTCTTGTTTTTTACATCTGCCCTTTATCAGGCCTTAAGCATATTATGTGCATGCCCTTTATCCAGTCATTCTAGGCACTGGGGATAGGGCAGTAACAAAACAGCTCCTTGAATCCCCTCAACAGCCCTGTGAGGTGCATGCTGCCATTATCCCCATCTTACTGAGGCCCAGAGCGGGGAAGTGCTTCCCCAGGGATATACAGCAGGTCAGACTCCAGAGTTCATGCTCTTCTCAATGGCATCCCCCACCCCCTGCACACACTCGCCAGCATTGACCTTTTATGCTCCCCAACACTGGCCCCCAGGTCCCTCTTCCCAAGGCCACTGGTTACACTCTTGTATCAGTTCTTATAGATGTCTCTTCTTCCCCTCAGACACTAACAAAAACAGGGCCCACTGGGCCAGGTCAGTGCTAAGCAAGCAAGTAACTTACCAACAACTTAGACTTAGGACCCTAGTGGCTCTGCCCCTTTTGAGCCTCAGTTTCCTTACCTGTCACAAGGACACTATAGCAGTAACTACCTTTTGCTGAAGGTTTCAGTAGGAGAGTCCATTTTCAGGCCTAACTTCCAGGCCAGATACATATTTAGGGCTCGCTCTGTTGGGTCTCCACAGTGCCCCACAATGGGCAGAGGTGTCCGTTTTTATGGCCCCCGTTTCACAGATGAAGAAAGTGGGGCCTGGTGTGAAATCTGGCCTAGGTTCACCTGGCAGAGAAGGAGAGGAGCTGGAATTCGAATGGCAGCCTAACCCAAGGGCCCATATTCTTACGTTGTTCCCTCGTCATGGCCTCGGCTCCTCTGGAGCCTCTCCTTCATTCTGAATAGGGTGGTGCTGGGTCACGGCCGTTACTGAGAGGACCCCATCCTGCTGCCACAGGGCTCACAGGCTGTAAACGGGGGATCACACAGTGACGTTGCTAATATGAGAAATCTCACACAGGAAAAATCCACATTGTTCTAAGAGCTTTAAACAGGGATCCTGTCTCACCCAGAGTGACAGGGACAGCTTCTCTAAAATGGCAGCGTCTAGTCCAAGGGAAGGTGAAGAGAAGGGTCGCACTCCAAAGGCCACCTCGGGTCAGGAGCAGAAAGAGGTCCTGTCTGGCTAGGGCCAAGAACCATCTTCCCTTTGGGTGTTGCCCCCACCTGAGCCCTGGGTGTCTGCCATTCCTGCCCCAAGCAGTTTTCCCAAGGAGTCTTGGTGTAGCACCAGCTATGCAGCGGGTGGCAGGCAGCCCACACCTGCTCCTGCCCAGCAGGTTTGGGAAGCAGATTTGGAGACAAGACTCCTTTCCTAGATCAGTGGTTCTGCCCCTATCCTGAGGCCTGCTCTTTGCTCTCGCAGACCTATGACCCACTTTCCTTCTGGCAAGGTTTGAACTCCCCAGGTTCTTCATGGCCACTCTAGCTCCTGCAGAATGCAGGGATAAGAGCCACTGGTCTCAGCAAAACCCTGGCCTCAGGGAGCTCACATACCATGGGGGAGCCGGGTCTGGCTAAGAGCAGGTTAAGGAGACACAGGCTGGAAGGAGTGAGATGTTCAAGAAAAGGGCCCAGGAGAAGCTATGTACTGAGCAGAGACTTGTGCATCCTGGGAGGAAGAGGATCTGGGCCACAGTGCCTGCGGGCTGAAGTATATGTGCTTGGGGAGCAGAGAAGGGTGCAACGAGGGAATGAATGAGCCAGATTTCACAAGGCAGGTAGGGACCGCGGGAAACTTCACTGTGGAGGTGGCACTCAGACTTGGCTTCCCAGGCTCGATGCTCTGTGTTCTTGCCAATGACGAGAGTCAGGTAGAAGCTGGGCGACTGACAGGGTCCCATGGGAATGGTGGCTTCAATGTGGTGGCATGCTGGAAAGAAGTGGCCAAATCCAGGAGCTCCTTAGGTACAGATATTTAGTTGGCTGGACTAACAGAAGGAAGGGTGTACTAGGCAGGGGGAGCAGTGGGTGCACAATCCCAAGTGGGCAGAGAGAGCTCCATGTGTTCGTGCAGCCTAGATGCAAGTGGCCAACTGAGTTATGGGAAGAGGAAATGGCTCTATTTGGAAGCTGAGGCCGAGCAACGTGGGGCCTTTCAGGTGTGCTTGTGAGGAGCTGGGGTCTCCTCAGCCCTAGGGAGTCACAGCAGATTGTGAGCAGGGGAGAACAGGGATGTGTGTGTCTGTTAGCAGGCTCCCTGTGTTGCATGTGAAGTTGCTGGAAGAGGGTGAGGCTCTGGCAGGAGACCATGGAGGAGGTGGGGCTGGGGGAGCAGGGAGTGAGGCAGGCCCCAGAGATAGGAACGGAGAGAAATGGTGGGAGAGAGATTTCACAGCCCTTAGTCCTAACAGCTGGCAGAGCTGAGAATCCAGTGAATTTAAGTCCCTGTGTGACTCTAGATAGTCACTTTGACCTCTGGACCTCAGGTCCCCCCTCAATTGAATGAGTTGATCTTGGCCAGAGGGTGCTGGTAATGGTTTAACAACGGACTAAATGGGTTGATTGTACCTGCTGGTTAGGAGAAGAAATGTGCACAGTGGCTTACGTGAGCCCAGAGTGGCCAGCTCCAGCCCACCCGTGACTCCAGCCTCCCTAGAAGACACCGCCTTGGCCCTGGCCCCACTGGCAGCCCCCTACTGGGTGTTCCCACCACCAATTGTGTCCCCCACATTCCTGCTCCCTTAGCCAGTCCAAGTCTATGCCTTTGGTTTTCCCTGAGAACCATCATCATACCTCTTGCTCCATCCTGTCCCTGCTCATCCCCGCCATTCTCCTGGGCTCCAAAGATGGGAATGATTCCTCAGCCTTAGGCTGGAAGAGTTCAGCCCAGCGATGGAGAGTTATCTGTTAGCCAGCATTCTTGGGGCTTCAGGGCTTCCCTGTTACTGAGGGGGAAAGGATCCATCCTAGTGATGGCTGAGTACCAGGTATGCTCTTCCCTGTGCCTACGTCTACTCCTTTAGGCTTATTCACCATCCTGAGACGTAGTGTGGCCCACAGTTACTCCTCCAGCAAGTGGTAGGGCTGAAATTTGAACCCAGGCCATCTAGCCCCTGCAGGTGTGCTCTACCAGCAGCAGAGTGGTTCAAACACATTTTAATCATAGATGAGTGACTTAATCAAGTCCCTCAGCCTTGATGAGTGACTTAACTCCCTCGGCTTTCTCTATAAATGGTGGCGAATGAATGCCAGCCATATGGAGTTGGGCAGACCAGATGAGGCTTCCCTGGGAGGCTTCCCTTGGGGGCCTGTTAACTACTCAGTTGGGAAGCAGGTGTGGGAGACATGAGGACAGGCCATGAACCTCCAGCAGGGCCCAGCCTGAAAGGCTGCCTAGTGTAGGAGTCTGGCCTAGCACCCTGGCCAGGCAGAAACTGACCACTACGAAGCCCAGGTAACGCCCCACTATCTCACCTGCAGGAATCCTCGTGGCCCACTACCTCCAAAGTATCACGCCGTGTCTGGCCCTCGGCGGAGAGTTGGTCTACCACCGGCGGCCTGGGGAAGAGGGCACTGTCATGTCTCTAGCTGGGAAATACACGTGTGAGTCTGGGGCCTAGGGGTAGGAGTTAGGGCTGGGAGCCTGGGTCTGAGGGAGGGGGCCTAGGGGCCTGGACTCCTGGGTCTGAGGGCGGAGGGACCTGGGTTCCCAAGTCCCCTTGGTAACCTTCTCTGCCCCCCACCTTGCTGTCTCACAGTGAACAACTGGTTGGCGACGGTAACCTTGGGCCAGGCGGGCATGCATGCAACATACTACCACAAAGCCAGTAACCAGGTGAGCTGGTCCAGATACCGGCTGTAAGGGCGCACTTCCAGGAGTGGCTTGCCTGGGGCTTGTGTGCCTGGGAGTCCAGCCTAGGAAGCTGACTCTGTATTGCCCCGGCCCCTCCAGCTGCAGGTGGGCGTGGAGTTTGAGGCCAGCACAAGGATGCAGGACACGAGTGTTTCCTTCGGGTACCAGCTGGACCTGCCCAAGGCCAACCTCCTCTTCAAAGGTACAGGCCTCAGTTTCCCCACCTGGAAAACAGGCAAGAGGTGACTCAACTCTACGTTGGTGTAGGCCAAAGGAGATGATGATGGAGGGCAGCATGCTGGGAATTTTGTGGGCCTCCAAATTACCTGGGAACACTTGTTAAGGTGAAAGCTTGGGCCCCAAGCTTTGCACCTACCACATTCCCTCCCTCCCTCCCCACCCAGCAGCCCTCTCCCACTCTGTACTTGGCCCTCTCTGTTCTTTTTCTGTAAGTTCAAGGCAACTTAACTTGAAGCAAATCTGGCCCATCCCCCTCACCTCAGATTAGTGGAAACTGAGGCTCCTGGAGGTTATAGTAGTGACTATAGCTCCTACCAGGTCCAGAACCTTCCCCCTGGCTGACTAACTCTAGTCCTAATGTCCAATCCTATGTCTTTCCTCTCACACCTTAGTGGTTCTTAGGTCTGGGGGTGTTAAGACCACCCTGGAAAGCTGTTTCAGTCAGCCTAGGAGCAGGGCTCTCTTGGCCTCTGAAGCCAGTCAGCCCAGTGGCAGAGGCTGGGTTGGGGTTCCAGCTGTGCTCCCATTAAGTGAGTGAGCACCTCTCCCGTGTGGGGACCGCTCTGTGCACACACATCTGTCAGGCTCTGGCAAATGAGCCCTAGAGGACAGTTCAGTCTTTCATTCAACAGATACTGAGCACCCACTCTGTGCCCAGCCTTGTGCTGAGGGTGCTGGGCTCACAGTGGTGACCTGTCCACACTAGTGAGAACCTAGTGTGGACAGGGCTTGGGATGGCGGAGGGCTTCCTGAAGGGGAGAGCTTACTGAGCTGAAGGCTGAGGAGGAATAAGCCAGTGGCTCCCGGGGCTGAAGTACGTGGGGTGTGGGAAGAGATCAAAGCCAGCAGTCTGACTGATAATGTCTGAGGCGGCCTGGAGTGTGCTTCCACGGGGACAGAGTGGGAGGCTGGCACATGGCTCTCACCACAGCTGTCTGCCCATAGGCTCTGTGGATAGCAACTGGATCGTGGGCGCCACGCTGGAGAAGAAGCTCCCGCCCCTGCCCCTGACGCTGGCCCTCGGGGCCTTCCTGAATCACCGAAAGAACAAGTTCCAGTGTGGCTTTGGCCTCACCATCGGCTGAACAACAATTGGCCCCCATCTCCCATGTCCTTCCTCCTTCAGATCCCACGACCTCCTCCCCTGTCACGGAGGGGAGACCTGAGCCCCCCTCCCCCTCCCTTCCCTCTCTCCCGGGGGTCAGGGGGGTAGCAGAAAGGAGGGGATATCACCCCAGCATCTGAGGGGGGATTCTGGAACCACGGGTGCTTCAGGATTTGGAGCACCAAGGGGCCTGGGGTCCCAGAGGGGGTTCCAGAAACGAGGGGCACGCCAGATTTTGAGCACCAGGGGCAGAGGCAGCCAGACAACCTCAGGGAGGTGTTGGGGCATCCCTGCCCCCTAAAGGACCCTGGGCTTGGGCCCCAAGGGGGCAGCAAGAAGAGGAGCTTTCCCATCCCTGGTCTGCCCCCACCCACTTTCCCATCCACCCCTCGGTATAAATCATGTTTATAAGTTATGGAAGAACCGAGACATTTTACAGAAAAAAAGAAAAAACCAACAACAAAAAATATACATGTGTAAAAAAAAAAAAAGCGGAATGGGAGGCCTTGGTTTTCCTACCTGTTTGCGGCCCCTTTTTGCTCGTCATGCAGCCCGGCTCGCCACAGCCGCCGGTAGGGGGTGCCAAAGGGCTGGAGCGACAGGCGCTGCCGCCAGGGAATCAAGCTTGGGGCCGCCTGGAATGCAGCTTGCAAGAAGGTCCTGGTCCAGGATCACACAGTCTCCTTGTGCTTCCCTGGGACATTAAAGACTCTCCCTCGCCAGGAGGGCGTAGTCTTGTGGTCACTGGCTCTGGCTTGGCCTGGCCAGAGTAGCTGCAGGGGACTTTGTCCCTGCAAGCTGAAGTAACAGCTATGGCACTGTCTGAGTGCGGGGGTGGGGCCGTGAGCTGGGACTCCAGGGATTTTCTAGGTTCCAAAAGGGGCAGGGATGATGGGGTGTTAGGACTGGTAGGGAGGTCAAAGCTTACAGAAGTTTCATGAAGGGTCCAAGCACCTGGCAGGATTTCAGAATCAATTACTGTGCCTGATGAGGGGAAGAGGTTGGGCTTAGAACCTCTGGGCTTGTAGGGACGGGCTGTTGTCTCTGGTCCGGGTGGAGGTTTGGAGGCTGGATCACCTGTGTCTCAGGTGTCAGACTGGGGAAGAGGGGGAGAGATCAGTTTGGCCCATCTAGGGCTCAGGTAAACACACCCCTGTCCCCTCCAGACTGGAACTGAAACCCTGTCTGCCACACACGTTCTGGGGAGGGAGGCTGCTCAGCAGAGATGACCCCTTATTACCTGGAGAATCCACAACAGCCACTTCCTGTTAGCACCCTGTGAGCAAAGCAAACAGGCCTAGCTGGCTTTTGCTCCCCACCCCACCTGCTTTTCCTGGGGCCAGGCGTTCAGCCTCCTTTGGCCCCATGGAATCCAATCTCTGCTCCTGCAGTTCTTCCTGGGTGGCCTGGCCAACTCAACTCTGAACCTTTGCTTTCTTATTTGTGAAACAGCTGGATTTATGTAACGGCAGCTAGGGAAGTGACAGTGTTGGAACACTGGTTATGGCCAATTATAGCCGTTAGATCTGATACAGGACTCACTGTGTGCCAAAGATGCTCTTAGTACTTCATGCATAGGGCACAGCAGGTTCTGGAATATCGCTTTGTTCAACATTGTTTGCTATAACATTGATGAGATGCTGTTGGAACTTAACTCTTTTTTTCTATCAGCCTCTGGCAAAATTGGTTTTATCATTTTACATCATTTTGCCAAAATTCCAAGAAGCATCTATCAATGAGGTTAAGTGAGGACTTAACGGTAGCTTGTTGCATCACTGAACGATGGTGTAAATGCAGCTATTTCCCTGGTTTTGTGGACCAAGAAACTGGATGTTCAGAGGCTTTGGTCATTTGCCCAAGGTCACTTAGCTGGCAACTGACAAGAGCCCAGATTCAGGTCCCGGCAGTTTGGTTCCAGAGTTCCCAGTCCTAACCAAACAGCATGGATGCTTCAAACCCTGTGGAAGGCACAGTATTCCGGCAGCTCCTGGAACCCACAATGCTTGTGCTAGGGAGACGTGCTGGATTTTCGTTTCATAAATGCGGTGCAGGCTCTCGTCTGTGTACAAGGTCACAGCTAAAGAGGGAGCTTGGATTAAGACCTAGGTTTCATTCTCAAAGCCTAGACTTTTAGCAGATGCCTTACACTGTCCCCCCCAGCTCCTATCCCATAGACTTCTAGTTTCCTTCTCCCTCAGACCCAGGAATCCAAATTTTGGGGAGTGGTCTCCCAGTCCACTCCCCAAATTTTATTCCTCCATCTGCAGGAAAAGGGGCAGGAAGGCGGTGTTCTGAGCAGCTGCTTGCTCCTTCTCCTTCCATGCCCAGCCCCCCCCCCCCCCCCCGGAATAGGGGCGGGTGCCTGAATTACTGGGTGAGATGTCACCTTCCTTCATGAGGGCTGGGGGCATCACGGGGCCTCCAAGCCCCACCTCTTTTCTCCTCCCTGTCGTGTGAAGGGGGAGAACATCCCTCCTCGTGACTGGGGGCAGGCCCAGCTCGCCCTACCCCTGGAGGAGTGGGCGGGGCAGGGGGGAGCCCTATAATTGGAGGAGTCTGGGATCCCTCAGTCCTACTCAGCCAGAGCGGAGGCGAAGGAAGTTCTTAACCCAGGAGCTGGTGAGAAGCAGAATTGGGGGCACAGAGACCAGCTCAGGACTTCTGTGGGGTGGGCTGGTGGGAAGGAAGAGACTGTCCTACACCCAGACCTAAACAGAAGCAGGAGCTAGGGAGGAGGCCGAAGGCTGGGGACTGGACTTAATAGGAGGGGTGGGCCACTGGGGCCTCCCAACTGGGCTAGAGGTGGGGTTGGGGGAGCATCTGGACCCGTAGAAGAGCTGGATGAGCCTTGGCAAGAGCCCACAAATTGTCACTCATTTATTGAGCACCTACAGTTGCTCAGATTTCCATTAACTGGCGGCTCAGAGGTGGTGGCAGGGTAGCTAGAGTGTTAATTGAGGGTGGGTTTTAAAATGAGGATTAACTTGGCTAATATATGGAAGATGGAACTTGGATGTGACGTTGGAGCTTAGAATGTGAAGATAGAGCGAGGAATGCGAGTTTGGAACTTTAGAACACCCAGTTGGGGCTCACATGGAACTCAGGGTCGGGTGAGTGGAATTTGAACCCTAGGAGAAGGGGATGGAATTTTGGCGGGGAGGCGGACCTGGGGATGAGGAGGACAGAGAAGACAATGAAGGAATTCAACAGACAATGGAGGAGCCTCCTAAATGTTTGTGATGGGATTAGGATGATGCAGAGCTGGGGCTAGTTGAGGCTTTGAAGGCTAGGCTGGGTGTATGGGGCTCTGGATGGGAGGAGTCCTCACTGGCTGTTGATTGACAGTTTCTTCCTCCCCTAGACTGACCTTCGCTGAAGATGAAGGTTCTGTGGGCTGTGTTGGTGGTCACGCTCCTGGCAGGTATGGGGTGCAGTTTGCTGAGGTTTCCTGCCTGCCCCCCCCCCCCATCCTCACCTGTACCCACCGTCCTTCCATTCCTGAGTCCCTTGAGAGGAGCCCAAGTCTGAAGCCTTTTCTGACATTCACTGGCTCTGAGCAGCTGTTTTACTCTCTCTGGGCCTCAGTTTCCCCATCCTTCAGATGGGAGTTATAACAGTGTATGATGAACTGTCAGGCAGGCAGTGAACACTGCATAAGGGTCAGCTGCGGTGATCTTTATTCTCCATCACCCTAGCATGGCCCTGCGCAGAGCACACATAGACACTCAGTAGGTGCTTGTCAAGAGATGAAAGAGGCTGGCTGCCCCCTCCCTCCCCACCAGTGCTCTGAAGAAGTGCACAAGCATTTGTGGAGCACCTACTGTGTGCCTGGAGGGGGCAGAACACGCTGATGGCAGTGACCTTGCTCCATGCAGGATGCCAGGCCGATGTGGAAGAGGAGGTAAAGCTGGGGCAGGAGCCCTCCAAGTGGCAGGCCAACCAGCCCTGGGAGCAGGCGCTGGGCCGCTTCTGGGATTACCTGCGCTGGGTGCAGACTATGTCTAACAACGTGCAGGAGGAGCTGCTCGGCACCCAGGTCACCGAGGAACTGACGTGAGTGTCCCTGCCCTGGCCCCAACCTTCCTCCGTGGCAGTTTCTTTTGGACCTTTAGCTTCCAGTGATCTGGGTTTCTTTCTGTGCCTGTCACCAGCTCTTAGGGGGTCTGTTCATGTCTTACTTCCTTTTTCCTTTTTGAACTCCTAGCTTTACGTCCCTCTGATTCTTTCTCAGCTCTTCCTGTTTGTAGCATGTTCCTTACTGTCTCTCCCTCCATCATTCTAGCATATGCGCTGCTGAAGTGAGCACTTCCTCCATCATTCTAGCTCAGTCGCTCACACCGTTCCCTCTTATCTCCTCCTCTTGGCCTATCCCTGTCTCTGTCTGTCCCCATCGTCCCCATCATCTCCCCCCGCCCCCCATCTTCCTCCCTTTGTCTCTCCTCACACACCCTCGCTCCCTCCTGCCCTCTCGGCCCACAGGATGCTGATGGAGGAGACCATGAAGGAGGTGAAGGCCTACAAGGAGGAGCTGCAGGAGCAGCTGGGCCCCATGGCCGAGGAGACACAGGCTCGGTTGACCAAGGAGCTGCAGGCAGCACAGGCCCGCCTGCAGTCAGACATGGAGGATGCGCGCACCCGCCTGGTGCAGTACCGCAGCGAAGTGCAGACCATGCTGGGCCAGAGCGCTGACGACCTGCGGAGCCGCCTGTCCTCCCACCTGCGCAAGCTGCGCAAGCGGCTGCTCCGTGACGCGGAAGACCTGCAGAAGCGCCTGGCCACCTACCGAGCCGGGGCCCGCGAGGGCGCCGAGCGCGGGGTCGGCACCCTCCGCGAGCGCCTCATTCCGCTTGTGGAGCAGGGCCGCTTGCGGGCCATCACTGCCGCCCAGCCACTGCGGGAGCGGGCGGAGGCATGGGGCCAGAAACTGCGGGGACGGCTGGAGTTGGTGGGCACCCAGGCCCGCGACCGCCTGGATGAGATGCGCGATCAGATGGAGGAATTGCAGGCTAAGGTGGAGGAGCAAGCCAAAGAGATGCGCCTGCAGGCCGAGGCCTTCCAGGCCCGCCTCAAGAGCTGGTTTGAGCCCCTGGTGCAAGATATACAGCGCCAGTGGGAGGGGCTGGTGGAGAAGGTGCAGTTGGCCCTGGGCACCAACACCAACCCCACCCCTTCACCCAGTGAGAACCAGTGAGTGCCAGGCATGCCACCTGTTGGGCCCCCACTTCTGCCACCCCATGCCCTCTGCCTACCTCTCCCAGCCTGCAGGAGGCCCCATCCCTGACCTCACTGTTCCCATTGTGAGCCCTGACTTAATAAAGATTCAGCTTCACAGCAGGGGCTGGGCAGCTGAGTGTGATTTCTTGCAGCTCAGGTCTCACTTTCTCCTTCCCATATGTAGTTCTCCATCTTGTCCCCTTTGCCCACGTGTGTGTCTGTTTGTCTCCTCCTTTAACTCCCAGTCTGTGCTTCCTTCTGTCCCTTTCTAAGGTTTTCTGCCTCTCTCTGCTGTTCATTCACTCTCCTCCACCTCTTTCCATTCCGTCTCTCAGACGTGGTTGTGGAGCAAATCCACCCCTGGGTTAAATCCTGCCGTTGCCCAAAGCAAGCTCTCTGAGTCTCAGTTTGCCCAGCCTCATGGAGTTGTTGTGACTCAGAAGACCTGAGACCATGGCCGTTATGAAGCCATTTTTATTTTTCACGCTCTATTTTCTCCCTGTCTTTCCATCCAGTCTTAGATGATTCTTCCTCCTTCCCTCCCCTGGCCTCTGTCCTGCTCTTACTGAGACGCCTTATTTTTCTGGCTTCCTGTTTTCCTCCACCTCTGTCTTTTATCTCTGCCCCCTCTAGTTTCTCTTGCCCTGGTCCAGCTTGTTTGTTTTTTCTCTTCCTTCTCCATGAGGGGTCGTCCTCTTGGCCATTCTGTTGCATTTGAGCCCTCTGCCTTTCTCCTTCCCTCGGTATGCAAGTCCCTTGTCTCTGAGCTGTGCTTCCCTGTCCCCTACCCTCATTCTCGTTCCTTCTGTCCTGGGTGCTGGGTGTGGGCTGCAGAGGGACGATCGGCCAGGGTCCTGGATCTCAGGGCTGGGAAAGAGAGTTGCATGTTGATGGGGGATGGGGTAGTGAGGGTTGAAGCCCTGGATGAAGCCCTAGGCACTCTCCTTTCCCACCCCCTCAGTTCTCAGGGGAGCAGGGTTCCCACAAGGGGACAGGCCAGGGCTTGAGCTTGTGTCTCCCAGGGGGGCCTGTGCTTCTTGACTCACCTAGGGCTGAGTGAGGAGAGGAAGGGTCAATGGGCCCAGAGTCAGGGGGCCTGATCCCAGCCAAGCCTGCTATTGATTCACTATGTGCCCTGCAGCTGAGGCCGAGCCCACTCGGAACCTCAGTTTCCTCAGATGTCAACAAGGGAGGCAGCATCAGCCATGTCTTCACTTGAAGAGATGAATTTGAATTGTCACCATGCATGAAGACATCTGAGCAGAGAGGGGTGTCCCACCTCACCAAAGCCCCAGTCAGGTCTAAGGTGGGACAAGGGCTAGACAAGGAGCTTTGGGAAACAGTGTGCCAGAGGGTGCTGTGGGGCAGAGGCTGAGAAACAACCTGGAGTCTGGGAAGGGGAGTGAAAGAATCCCCCCCCCGCCCCCCCCACACACACACACACAGCTAATGAATACTCCTTAGCTATGCCTCAGTTTCCCCATCTGTAAATGAAAAACCCTGTAGCTAAGGTAGGGATGAGTCTGGAAAAGCAAAGTGTTTTATTTTTGTGGGGGTGGGGAAAGGAAGGGAGCAGACATTTGGGTGGATGGCATGGGGGAAGCAGATGTCTGAGAAAACAGCTAGGGGCTTCCAGTAAGCTGCTGAGCTGGCCAGAGTGTTGCAATCCTGCCAGGGTCCAACGTGTGCATCCCTTTCACAATCATTCCCCCTTACCCGCAGGCTGACACGTGGTTTTGGGGGCACAAGGCCAGCCAACCTAGAGTCTGGGGCCTGGGGCCACCCTCCCCCTGAGCTGCCAGGGGTCACTGGCGGTCAAAGGCAGCCGAGAAGAAGGGAAGCATTGGATTCCGGCCCTGGATGGGGGATGGATGTAGTGTTGGGAGGGGTGACAAGGGGGGACTTAGTGCCGGGAGGGGCCTGAGAGGGTGAAGGAGAGCAGATGGAGTGTTTACAGGGGCCCCGGAGGCTTGGAGAGTGGCAGGAGCCATGGGAGGGTGTGGGATCCTGGTAGAATGGATGGAAGGGCATGCACTAAAATCCTTGTAGATGAGGTTGTATGGTTTAGACAGTCTGAAAAAAAACCCTCCCCAAAAGGGAGACTGGGGACAGTGAAGTTAAGACCCCCGAGAGCATCCAGAGGCCTCCAGTGCTGCCAGATGCAAGGGGATGGGGGCTTGAAGGGAAAGTCTGACAGTGAGAATGGAGGAGGCATTGGGAGGCAAGAGTGTGGGGGCAGACTCCATGACCCCACAGACGTGGAGTAAGAGTTACTTGAACTAAAGAGGCTTGCTAAAAGGTGGGAGGGGATGGGAGAGGTGGCTTGGGGTCACAGTGTGAATTGAGTTACTGAGTAACAGAGTTACTGACAGACCCTCCTCCCCCTTCCCCCCACTGCCCGCCCTAGGCTGGGAGAAGGGTGTTAAGCAGGAGGGGAGAGGGTGGAGGGTGAAGGCTAACCCTGAGGGGTCAAGGGCTCAAGCTGAAGTCCCCCAACAGATTTGGAGGTGAGGGTAATGAACAGCAAGGGGCTGCAGGGTAAGGGACTTAGATGTCCCCCACCTGGCTCCCACCCCCCCACCCCCCCAGTGAGGGATGGAAAGGAAAAGGTGGGTGGGCACAGGGAGGCAGGCGCCAGGAGAAGCTCAGAGGGAGGGAAATTAACCCGCCCCACCCCCTCCCCAGTCAATAAAGGCTGGGGCAGGCCAGGGTGGGAACTGCTACTTGCACTGTCCAGCGACTGATCCAGGTTGGTACTGGTGCCTGGGAGGTGGGGAGGGACCCCCCGCCACATACACATACCAAGAGCACAAGAAAAGGAGTGGAAGGACCTTGGGGGAGGGAGGAAGGGTGCACTGATCACCCCCACTCCCATTTCTGCCTCCAGAGTGCCCCTACGGCCGGCCCGCCATGAGGATCATCCTGTCACTCCCGATACTGGTGGCGGTTCTGTCGATGGTTTTGGAAGGTAAAAGTGGAATAGGAGGGAGTTTGAGATTTGGGAGCATGAAGCTGGCCATAGACCTGGGGTCCGGACTTAGAGGACCCCTGAGAACTCTGGGGCCCTTCTTGTACCCTAGTCTCCCTATCGTCCACTGATCATCTCCCACTCACATCTAGCCCCATGGGTACTTAGGGTTCTCTCTCAAGGGCGGTCCAGCAGCTGACAAATCTGCCCAGGAGAGCCCTAGCTACCGATGACATAAGAATTCTCACTCTTTGGGGATTGGCTGTCTCGCTTTTGCAGCCGAAAAGGAGCCCGGAGTTGGGTCCAGTGCTGAGAGTAAGGCAATATCTAGCAGCTTGAGTAGCATCTGGTTGCTCCAATGATGCCCTCCCCTCATTCTAACACCACGAGCCCCAAGAATCACATTCAAGAGTCTCTTTTTCCATCCCTGGAAGCTCATCCTAAGGGCTCCCAATACCGAAATTGTTGCATTCTGCCCATTTCTGTGCAGGCCCGGCTCCAGCCCAGGCGGCCATAGAAACCCCCAGCATCCTGGATAAGTTGAAGGAGTTTGGCAGCACCCTGGAAGAGAAGGTTCGGGCAGCCGCTGACAGCATCAAACAGAGTGAAATTCCTAAGAAGACCCGGTTAGAACACTTCCCGGGGCTTGGGAGGGCGGAGATGTATGGATGAACAAACTGGGAAACTAACGAAGTTCCTGTGGTCACACAGCTGAGTCTCAGGGGGCTCAGACTTGGGGGACATGTTCCCTGACTCCCCCATCTAGCCACTCTATAGAGATAGTCCTGAATGGTAGTGAAAGGCCCAAGCTTGGGGGTTGGACAGACCTGGGTCCACAGGCTGGCAAAGACTCCCTACTCCCTATGTGGTCATACACCTCAGTTTCCTCATCTGTAAAATGAGTGGTTCTGAGGGGAGGCAAACTAGAGCACTTGCATAGCTCCTGGCACATTGTAAATGCTCAACAAAGTATTTAACCAACATTGGTTCTGTTAGAGAAGCGCTTATTCATGAACAAATATTTATTGAGCATTTACTAAGTACCAGGAACTGTTCCAAAGTGAGGAGTAATAGTGATGAACAAAATAAAGTCCCAGCCCACAGGGAACTGACATTCCTGTGAGGAGGGAAGGGAAAAGGTAGGAGGAACAGAATAAACCAGTGAATTTCCAGGAAGTTAGCCCAGATAGAGCTAAGCATTGAGAAGATAAACAAGGTGGGTATAAGCTATCAAGGACTGGGAGAAGCTTTTGTAGACTTGGTCACTGAGTCTTCTCTGCAGAGTTTACACTTTAAATTAAGATCCCAATGATTAGGAAAATCCAGCCAGGCTGAGAAATTTGGGAAGAATGTTCTCTGTGGAGGGTGAGTGCAAAGGCCCTGAGGCAGGAAGATCTGTAGATAATCGAGGAGAGATGGCAATCCCTGCCAGGGGAATAGCCTGGGCAAAGAAAGGCAGGGGTGCTGAAAAGATTCTTTGAATGAATAAGGGACAGCTAGGTCATGAGTAGCCTTAGAGAAAGGGTTGGTAGCAAGTGATGGCAGTCCTTGACAGCCAAGTCAAGGCAAAATAGTCTGACTTTAAGTTACTCAGGTGCATCTGGGAAACTGAAGCACAGAAGGTGGGCCACCCAACCCAGGGCTCATCCACAGATAGGGGGAACCCTGTTATTTTCTTGGGGCAAGTATAAGATCAGGAAGTCAAGTAGGGAGCAGGATCTGGGCATCTTGGGAGAGGCAAAACACAGTAACCCCTATCCCATCTCTGTCTATAGGACCTGGTTTTTGGATACATACAGCAAAGTAAAGGAGAAACTCAAAGCTACTTTCTCCTGAACATCTGGAGGGCCACCCCTCTACTATGTGGCCATGTCCCAGCAGAGGGCTCTGAAATTTCCCACACCCTCGGCCCCTATGCCAGGACTACCTCCATGATGCCCTATGTCCCCACGCCACCATCACCAATAAAAATCCTATAGCGAATTCCGAGTGTTTCTTTGCTGTGCAGCAGGGGCTGTGGGACAGTGTGGGAGCTGTGCCTTTGGGGAGGAACCACAGAACTCAGAGGCATTGCATGTTCTGTACTTGCCCTGTGCTGAGGATTTTGGACTTTGTGATCTCAAAAGAATCTCCAAGAACCTTGAAAGCTGGGCCTAAGTAATCCCATGAGGGCACTTAAATCCAGAGAGGTGAAATCACTCATGCAAGGTCACACAGCCAGGAAGTAGAGAACTGGATGGGACCCCCGCAGGGCTATTACTCTGCTAGACTGCCCTCTTCCCTGATGGGCTGCCCCAGATAAGGGACTGGAGTGATTCAGCACCATGCACATGCACACAAGCGGGTATTTATTACACTTCCGATGGCTAATGAAGGGGGATACAGAAGAAGGCAAGGATAGGACAAGGGCTCAAGCCCTGAAAGACACTGACACAATCCCCACCCTCTGAGTCTCAATATGGATGTCCTCTCCTCCATGAAGCCCTCCTTGATCCCTGCTGGGTCAAGGATCACTCTGAGTCATCGGTCAGTTGACAGGTCTGTCTCCCCCACTGAACTGTGAACCCTAGAAGGACAGGGCCAGGACTGTTGTCACCACTGTGTCCCTAAACAGCTTAGCGCAAGACTGGGCATAGTGCTGGGGCCCAATATTTGGTGAAACAAGTACGTAAAGAAAAAAAAGAAAAAAAGAAAAGCCTAAACATTACATTTTCACAAAACCCCTCTGAGGTAGATACTGTAACTGAACCTGTCTTAGACATGAAGAAGCTGGGAGTTCCCTGGTGGTGTAGTGGCTTAAGGCTTCAGCACTAGTGCTGTCAACGCTGCGGCCTGGGTTCGATTCCTGGCCAGGGAACTACCCAGGGAACTACCCACATACAAAAAAAAAAAAAAAAAGATGAAGAAGCTGAGGTACAGAAGGCTAAAATCACTTGTGTGATGTCACAGTCAGAAGTGGGGAGAGCCAGGATTTCAACTCGGGGGGTGGTCCCAGGGCCACATTCTTACTCCACTTTCCTCTTCCCTGAGCCACCCCGCAGAACGTTCTGGCTGCAACACACACAACCCAGTCCCAGGCCTCATTCATATCACATCCAGCAGATTAACATGCACCCACATCCCTCATTAGATATTAACTGCGTGACGAGTTGCAACTACAGTTGGCTAGTTGGCATAAGGGCATATTCTCTCCCTATTTAATTGAACAATTACCTGGCCATTTTTCTAGCATTTTGGAGCCAATCAGTTTCTTTCTTTTTTTCTGTCTTTTTTTTTTTTTTTTTTTTAGAGGTGAAACAAAGGGACAGTTTATTGAAAAGAAAGTACACTCCTAAGAAGTAGGAGTGGGCTCAAGTAGAAAATGGCTCAAGAGGGAGTTCCCTGATGGTGTAGTGGCTTAAGGCTTCGATGCTGGTGCTGTCAGCACTGCGGCCTGGGTTCGATTCCCAGCCAGGGAACTATCCACTAGAATAAAAATTTAAAAAAAAAAACAAAAAACCCCCAAGAAAATGGCTCAAGAGCCCCCTTCAGTTTCTTTTCGAAGCCTTTTCATAAGCCCCTAAAAAGCTCTCAGGCCAGAGGCCCAAGAGACTCACAGGACAGAGAAGATGGAGGAGCAGCAGTTCTAGGAGTGAGTGTACACCTCGCTTTTGAAGATAGCCTCAAAACTTGAGGGAAGACACACACTCTGGGGTCTCAGGACCTCCCCACCCAAACCCCACTCCCTACTCATGATTTCTTTGCAGCTATCCCCCTGAAGTTGTTTTTGAGCTGCCTCTGAGATCCACCCTGGACAACCTTCAGCCTGTCCCTGTCCCTGAGATGGGCAAACATTGCAAGAAGCAAACAGCAAACAGCCCATGCTGACCTTGGAGCTGGGGCAGGGGTCAGAGACCTCCCCCCAGCCCCACCCCCTGCCCTGCTCCAACCTCTCTCTTGCCCTCTAGGATTCGGGTGGGGAGGTGGGGCAGAGATTGTCCTGGCATAGCTAGGTAATGTGAGATGGCTAAGTTCAAATTCGTCATTTGCTGGCTGAAGAGCCCTGGATAAGTAGCCTCAACCCCTACTTCTATAGCCTCTGTTTTCTCATCTGCAAAGTGGGAATGATATAGATGCCCACTTGATAGAGGTGTTATGAGTTAATTCAATGAGTTCCTGCACTTAACCCCTGCTAGGGCACCTGGTGTATAGCATGTGCTCAGGAAACACAAGTTTAATAAATAGCAGCTGACACTGACGAAGCACCTTTGTAGTGTACCTGGCACTGCCCACAGCACTTAATGTAAACAATCTTCACTTTCCTGGGCAAAAGTGAAGAAATAGGCCCAGAGAAGTTAAGCAACTTGCACAAGGTCACACAGCTAGAAAAATACTGAGCCAAGCTCTGAGCCCCACACTGTGCTGCTTCTCAGAACATAATGCATAATGAGTTTTTTCTGTCTATTATTATTATTATAAGGTACATAATACAAAATTTTCCATTTTGACTATTTTTAGGTGTACAGGTCAGTGGCATTAAGTACATCACAATGTTGTACAGCCATCACCACCATCCATTTCTGGAACTTTTTCATCACTCCCAACAGAAACTCTAGGAGGTTTTATTTTGCTGATTATTATTAGTGAGGAGCTCCAAAGAACATTTGTTGAGCACCTACTATATGCCAGAACCCATGCTGGGGTCACTGGGATGGACAGCATTCTGCTGGAGGCCCCTGGGTCAGGGATGTCTTGTGTGGTCATTCAGGTGGTAGCCAAAGTTTGTCAGATTTACCACCTAAAAATCCAGGATGCCCAGTAAGACTTAAATTTCAGGTAAACAATAAATAATTTTTAGTATAATTTCCAAATATTGCATGGGACATACTTATACTAGAAATAAAATGCATTGTTTGTCCGAAATTCCAGTGTCACTGGGTATCCATATTTCATCTGGCAACTCTAGACCAAGGACTGCAGCCCGTGGTCCTGGCTGGGTCCTCCAGGAGAAAAAGGCTCATTTTCTTTTTCTTTTTTTTTTTTTTTTTGGTATGTGGGTAGCTCCCTGGCTGGGAATCGAACCCAGGCCGCAGCACTGACAGCGCCAGCGCCGAAGCCTTAAGCCACTACACCACCAGGGAACTCCCAAGGCTCATTTTCTTCCTGTCTAAGTGTTGGGCCCAGATCTGAGGTTGACAACCTTCTACTGTGTGTGTCTGGAGCTTTCCCTCCAGGGCCTCACCCAGCTTTCACACGAACTCTCCAAGGCAGGTGCTTATTACCATCCCCATTTTACAGATGAGAACATTGAGGCCCAGAGAAGGGGATGTATTTGCCCAGGGCACGTGGTGGGAGTGTGTCTGGCCCTGCAGACAGAGGACGAAAGAAATGATCATAAACTATTATGAGCTATGAGCACCTTCATTATCAGGCTCCATGTTAAGACTTTTCCTTGTATCATTTCACTGAATTAATGTCCTGCCTAAAGCATGGATTGGGGGCCCATTTTACAGAGCTGGAAACTGAGGCGCCAGAAGGAGGGGCTGTCATGCCAGAATTTGGACCCGGTTCAGTGCAGGAGGCCGAAGAGCATTCCGTCTTCACCTGTCAGGGCAGAGAGCTGGGAGGGTAGGAAGGAGGGAGGCCAGCGGGGGCGGGAGCGGGCAAAGCCTCTGATTGTCACTGTCACCTGGGCCCCTCTCTCTGAAGTCCCTGCCAAGGGGCGTGGGGAGGCGGCAAGGGGAGGGCTCTGCTGAGTGTAGCTTCCCCCTCCCCCAGCCTAGAGCGCTGAGAACACAGGGACAGAGCCCCCAGAAATGTTGCTCCCTGGATGCAAGCCCCGGGCCCTGCCCTTCCTCTGCCTCTGCCTCTGCGTTGTGGTCCTGGCCTGTGTTGTGGGTGAGGAGGAGGAAGGGTGGGTGTGGGGACCCCTAGCAGTATAGGGTGTGAGTGTGACTATGACTGTGATGTGCAGTGTAGTTTGCAGACATGCGGGTACGGAGCGTGTGCGCTTTGTCGTATGCAGATGTGTGTGCGTGTCTGGGAGTGTGCGCCAGTGGCAGAGGTGTGCATGTGAGGTAGGAATAAATGACAGTGGTCATGTGTGTGTATTTGTATGTGTGTAAGCATGCAACTGTGGTGAATGTGTGTGCTTTGAGTGTGTGGACACATGTGAGGGTGTCTGTGTGTACTCGTGTGACTATATCTGGGTTGTGCACATGCGTTTAAAGTTTTAACACTTACGTAGTGTCTACAGTGTGCAAGGCGCCATTCCAAGTGCTTTACACATGTTTAGTCTGAATTCCCACAGCAATGCTAGGAGGTAGGTCTGATCCTTATCCCATTCTACAGAAAGGGAAACTGAGTCTTGAAGAGGTAAAGTCATTGGCCTAGGGCACACCGCAGGTCACATGGGTGCCTCTGTACGTGCGTATACATATGTACCCACGTGATGGCTGCTTTCTGTAGGTGTGTGGGTGCCAGACAGACAAGGTCATGAAGTGCCCCCCAGAAAGGACTGATGGCACGGCCCCCGGGGCTAGGAAGTCCTCATGTGCTCTCCCTCCACTGCCTTCAGAGGTAGTTCAGACACTGTGGGAGTCACAGGAGAATAGAGGGGAGGTAAGACCAGGCAGTGAAGGAGGCACCAGGAGGAAGGCATGGGTCAGAGAGGTGGTGTGACAGACTGAGGGAGAAAACCACAGGCAAACAGAGGGGTGACAGGAGGGACCACGGGCATAGAGGGTGAAAGGAGATGACCAATGACTGAAGGGGAGCAAGTGGTCAGAGGGACACACAAGGAGGTGAAGGCCCATGATGAGAAGACTGGCAAAGGGCTGCCCTTGGGCCACCAAGAGTAAAAGTGACAGTGAGAACGTAGGAAAAGGGAGGAGAAAGGGTTCTGGGATCCCAGCCCACCCAAGCTGCTCCTGGTCCCACCTAGAATGCCAGCAAGAAGTGCTTGTAGCAACCCCGAGCCCTGAGACAGGGCTGCAGAGTAGTCCCTGGAGCCGAATACAGAACAAAGTGAAGGAGTTCATGGAGCCACTGGTGACAAGGACCAGAGAGAAGTGGCAGTGGTTCCAGTGAGTGTGCGCAAGAGGGGCCAGTGTCCTGGACTCCCGGGTCTGAGGGAGGAGGCGGGGCTGGGGGCCTGGGCTCCTGGGTCTGAGGGAGGAGGGGCTGGGGGCCTGGACTCCTGGGTCTGAGGGAGGAAGGGGCTGGGGGCCTGGACTCCTGGGTCTGAGGGAGGAGGGGCTGGGGGCCTGGACCCTTAAATTTAAGGGAGGAGGGGATGAATGGGGCAGAGTCTGGGGATTAGTGGGGTCTCAATTGTGATCTCCCTTCTCCTGCAGAGTCCCCATGCCCTTCCAGGGTTTCATGCAGACCTACTATGATGACCACCTGAAGGACCTGGGTCCCCGCACACAGGCCTGGCTTCACAGCTCCAAGGACCGCCTCTTGAACACGGCCCACAACCTGTGTCCCCAGCTTCTCTGTGGGGACAGAGACCAGGATTAAATTGTTCACAGCCTCCACAATAAAGAAAATTCTCTGTGTCTCTGTTCTCATTTCTCTTCAGTGAGGCCAGATATGTCCCACCTACACCCCCCGCCCCCCAGCAGTTAATGAGTAGAGAAGTGAGTGTTGGCAAGAGAGGAACAGTTGGGCCTCGGGGGTAGGAGGGAGGGGGGTGATCCCCAAGTCCTGAGATCCACTGCCAGCTTGTGGGGGGTTGGGGTGGGAGACTTTAGGCTCCTCAGTCTGGGATGGAGGATGAAAGCTGGAGAGCAGGCGGGGTTTGCGGGGCCCTTCAGCGACCCTCTCATTCAGAGCTCTGCTTCTACTTCCCATGCAATGGAGACCCCAGACTCCATTCCTGGTGGGTGCCCAGTACCCCCAACCCTTTCACAGCCCCCACCCAGCTATCGCTCTCAGGGGTGAATTTTCAGATGGGTGGGGGGTCTCTGATTTGACCTCAGGGGACGTCACTGCCTTCTGTGCCCCCACCCCACCCCCTCAGTGGTTCTGTTGGCCTGGACTTTGACCTAGGCTGCCGGGTGGGGGTGGCAGCCGTGGAGGGGAGGTGGATCCCAGGAGCTATAAAACCTTTCTCTGCCCTTGGGAACTGGTGAGGACCGCCTGCCAGAGTCTGGTAAGAGAGGGACTGAAATGGAGGGGTGGTCAGCAGGAAGGGGCAAAGCCTGTTAAATCAGAAACCCCAGGAGTTAGGATGTTAGTGCCTGTGTTAGAAACACAGCATTTAGAATCATAGAATGTTTGGCCTTGCTGGCCTCCTTCCTGGGTTGGCTCTTAACCTCCTCACAACTACACATGGACTGATGGATGGGACGGAATGAGCAATGGGGGCAGAGCGGGACCTATGCAGCAGAAACACGCTCAGTCCAATAGTGGCCCTTAACTGAGTCTGTGTAGCACACATCCTGTCCCTGCACTGACGGGGTCTTAGCATAAAGGTCACCCTCTGCTGAGGCTTTTCCAGGATACAAAACACATCCTTTCCCCTCCAGAGCACTTATCTCCACCTGAGAAACTGAGGATTTTACTCATTTAATATTTGTTCATTGTATTTCTCTCTCATGTGGACTTCCTAAGGGCAGTGTTGTGGCTCTGTTCATGCCTGGGCCCAGAACTGTAGTAGGTGCTCAAGAAATGCTTCTTGAATAAAACGATGTTAGAATTAAGATGTTAAAATTGGGAATTCCCTGGTGGTGTAGTGGCTAAGGCTTCGGAGCTGTCAATGCTGAGGCCTGGGTTCGATTCCCAGCCAGGGAACTACCCACATTAAAAAAAAAAGTTAAAATCAAGAGTAGAATCATAAAATATCACACAGGGAGGCCTTAGGCAACCCAGGAGGAACTTAACTTGGGTTGGGGTGTGGGAGAGGGGGAGCCTAGCCCCCTTCCTATGAGTGCCGTGACCCCTGGAATAGATGCCTCCAGTGGCCCTGCCCCCACACCCTCCTCAGTGTTCCAGGTCTCCCGACATCATGGGCACCCGATATCTCCTGGCTCTGTTTCTCATCCTCCTGGTATTGGGATTTGGTGAGTGTGGTCAGCAGGGGAGGCAGGTCTGCCAGGAGGGGGATAAGCCCTAAGCATCTTTCCAGCCCAGTTCCTGTCTGGTCCTGTCTCCTGCCCCCTCCTCGCCTTCCCTGCCTATTCTCCCCCTGCTGCAGGCCCATCAGCTCTCCTAACATATTCTTCTCCTACAGAGGTCCAGGGGAACCATACGACCCAGCAAGCTGAGACTACCAGCCCCACGCTGCTCTCCCAGATGCAAGAATCTCTCCTTGGTTACTGGGATACAGCCAAAGCAGCTGCTGAGCATTTCTACAAGAAGACATATCTGCCCTCTATGGATGAGAAAATCAGGTATCACCCCATCCCCACCCCAGGAATCAGGAGTCCCAGCCTCCAGCTCCTCTTCCATCGGACCCAGGATCCAGGCCCCCAGCCCCTCCTCCCTCAGACCCGGGAGTCCAGGCCCTCGGCCCCTCCTCCCTCAGACCCGGGAGCCCAGGCCCCCAGCCCTTCCTCCCTTAGACCCAGGAGTCCAGGCCCCCAGCCCCTCCTCCCTCAGACCCTCTGTCCTTTCTCCCCAGGGACATGTACAGCAAAAGCACGGCAGCTGTGAGCACTTACGCAGGGATTTTTACTGACCAGGTCCTTTACCTGCTGAAGGGAGACCAGTAATAGCTGGGCCCTCAGTCACAGGAGAGGGGAGAGTCCAGACCCCAGGAACCCCTTGGCTCCCTGACCCACCCCCACACTTCCTAGCAGTTCTCAGCATCCTGCTGCCAATCCTGCCTGACTTCTTATCAATAATAAAAAAAAAAAAGCCAAGTTTATTCTCTGTAATGTGGTTGCTTTTCTGAGACCTCAGGGGCCAAAATGAAGTGACTCATTTAGTTCAGCAAACATTTATTGAGTGCTTATTGTATGTATGTAGCCTTAACCTGGTTAGTGGGAATAAAGAGGTGAATAATAACAATATATGATCACAACAACTAAATTAGAAGCTGTCCTTCACTAAGATCCTTATTTCTTGTCTATAAAATGACATGCAGATGCAGCTAACCTGCAGTAGCCTCTAGCAGTGTCCAGGCCATGGCCCGACACTTTAAATGTGCTGTTTCATGGAGCTTCCCAATGGTCCTGTGACAGAGGGGAGAGTGGCACCAACAAGTCACTGCTGAGTGTAGGAAGTCAGTGCTCAGGTTGGCTGGAACCCACGAGGACAGACCCACAAAAGTTGTGCTCAGTGACAATTCCTATACATTTACCTCATGCATTTATTGAGACCCTACCAGGCCCTGGGAATACAGTTGGGAAAAAACAGAGACAGTCTTGTCTTCATGTGGCCCCTCAAAAAGCTGTTGATCAGGTCCTGGCCCAACTCTGTACAGTTTTAATAGTCACAACTTTGTGGTATGTTTTGTTAGTTGTTCTCTTATTAGCAACAGTTATAACACTTCCTAAACTCCTACTCAGGGCCAGGAGCTCTGTTCCACCCTGAGGCCACAAATAGAGAATCTGGAGGGATGGGTGGGGGTGGGGAGACAGAGGATGAGCAAGCCACTAATGGAGAAGATAACTTCAGACAGCAATACAGGCAATGAAGAAAAGGAGAGAAAGTGAGATCAAGGCATGGGTTCAGCCACCTTGGAAAGGTAGTGGGTTCTGGGGCAGAGAGAGCCCTCAGGAGGACCTGGCTGGGCTGGTCACAGGGTTATACATCACAGTGCAGTGTGGTTGAAACTCTTGTTGCTGGAGAGTGGTGGAGGGACAGGAAAGGGACACTTAGGGGATACTCACTTGGCCCCCTGGCCCTAGATGTTGGAAGAGGGTCTCTGGGTGATGAAAAAATTGCAGGCAAAAAGCACAGGCTGTGAAAATAAGAACAGAGGCTCCATGGTCTGAGAGAGGACAGTGCTGGAGCCCATGGCAGAGGGGTTGGGGACCTGGAATCCTAGGTCCTGAGGGAGTAGAAGGTGGTCCTGGGCCCCTAAGTTCTAGCGGTGGGGCTGTTGGCCTCTGAGGACACAGGCCTTGTATTTCTTCTAATCTGCTTGGCATTAACCTCCAAGACAGCCTTTCAGCACTGTTGGGGCACTTTTCCCAGGTCCCGAGGCTGAGCAGCTGTGAGTCTAGTGGAAAACAGGGACCTTGGGGAGGGGTTGTGGGAAATGTCCCCAACTCCCCAGGGCCTGGGAAGAGCTGAGGCTGCCAAACCTAGGGGGTGATGGGGAGGGGAGGACCCTGGAGGAACAATCCCTGCTCTGTCCACTTGTTTCCCACAGACTCAAGCCAAGCCAAACCTCTGCCCAGGCCAGTTTTGCTTCCAACCAATCCTGCTGCCCTTCCCAGACTCCTCCTTCCTTTCTCAGGCCCCCACCCCAGACCTCCTCTCCTGCGGACCCCAGAGTCCAGTTCCCCAGACTCCTCCTCCTCCAGAACTCAGGAGTCTGGGACCCTAGACTTCTATCTCCCCCAGAACTCAGGAGTCCGGACCCCCAACCCCTTCTCCTTAGGACCCAGAAGTTCAGGTCCTCAGCTTTTCTCCCTTAAAACCTGAAATCACAGCCTCTGGTGGGTGTGGGGCGTCCTCTAGTGGAGGGCAGAGGAGGTCTGGTTTATGGTTTATTTACCAGTTAAAAGGAAAGAAAGTTTATTTGGTCACTCAACAGGGGCGAGGGCTTTGCAGGGGTCTCATCTAAAAGTCACAGAGCCTCTCATGCTCCAACATGTCAGGACTAAGCTGTATATGAAAGAGGGAAAACAGGTCAAGGCATTTTGTACCTAGAGCTGATAGCAGAGATGGGGTTACAGTGAAGCTGGAAATTAAGCTTCACAGTCGCTCACTTGCCTGGGCTTTCAGTGGTCCTCTATTTAAATTTGTCCGTGTAATTTTGTACTTTTAAAAAAGAGGCCCACAAAATCTCAATCTGCCCCCTTCTAGGGGGCTTAATTAGTATGCTCATTCATCTCTAGACTTAAAAGACTCGGCCTACAATTTCAGAATCGTTATTACCATCATTATTATCTGTAAGAGAAAGGGACTGGACAAGACATTTTCTAAGGTTCTTTCTTGCCCTTGTGTTGTTGTTCCTCAGAAGTAAGTCATTCACCTTCAGCACTCAAAAGAGTTTCATCTGTTCACTCAGCAGTTATCTCCTGGGGCAGTGCTGGGGGACATGGCAACAACCGTGGGCTTGCCTACCCAGGACAAGACATACCACACCTAACCCTGGCATTGATGACTCAAAGTGGGCAGGAATTTTGAAGGACTGAGAGCCGGTGTCCCGCCCAACCTGGGGGACCAGGAATAGCTTCCTGGAGCAGGTGATATTACTGAGCTGAGACTTAGAGGGAAGTCGACAGTAACACGATAAACAAATAATTAGAATATCCCAATGCAAAACCTGCTCTCTCATCCAGGTAATGTGTAAAATTCGTAAAGTGCAGATTTTGATCACTTGGGCCAGGTGCTTTATATTGGTGATTTATCTGGGTCTTCCCAAAAACCCGAGGGGGCGGGGCAAAAAGGGAAGAGGAATAGCAGGTACTATTATAATGCCTAGTTTATAAAAGAGGAAGAAACCGAGGCTTAAAGAGATTATGTCACTTGCCCGGGAATCATTTAGTCGGTCAGTGGCACAACCAGAGTGCAAACTCATGTCAGACCACCTAATTCATTGCCGGTTTAACAGCCGCTGAGAGTCTTGTCTTCTCGGGCCGTCCTTAACATCCTCCCCAAGACAGGGGTTTCTCAATACCTGGCCTGGAACTGCAGAAAGATACGTACCTAAGAAGTACGGAGTTCTTAGAGCCCTTGAAGCTTAGTCCAGAGCTGCAACATTTGCCAGAAAGCAAAGACCGCTAAGAGAACGCGAATACGCGCTAAAGTGCCGGCACGAGGCCTTGGGGAGGGACTGACAGGATCCAATTTGGAGGTGTGGTGGCCGCGAGACCCCTGAAATAGTACTCTGAATACACAGAAAGACTATAACCTAAGGGAAACGGTTGCGTTAGGAAGACGTCAGGAGGCTAGAGCATGGCCAAAAGCCCCACTCGACCACTGTGAGTACGGTGACCAGAAAGGTTCCTTTAACACAGAAGAAGCGTGGCTCGAGCAGATGTTTTGAAGCGTTACGGTGGCCGGGAAAGCTCAAGAAACATGGAACGGAAAGGACTCGCAGAATCGGCGGGGCGAAGCGGGCAGGACAGCCTAGAAGACTCCTGTAACTGGAAGAGGAGGGTTTATTAGAGAGGGCAGAAGGAATGCAGTCTGTGGGAAACGCATTTGTTGGCCGAGAAAGCTCTGGGAGTTCCGAAGAGGTAGTAGGTCTTCCAGGTGAAAACAATTGGCTACTAGGTACGGTGGCCGGGTTGGTTCCTTCATAGCCGGAAGAGGCTCTCCCAAGAGGTGTGGCTGAGGCGCTCTTGCCGGGTACGGTGGTCTGTGTGTCGGGCAAGGAGTGAAATCTCGCGTGATCGCGCTGGTGCTGGCGCGGTCGGGGACGGGGCGGGGCTGGCGGCGGGGGCGGGGACCCGGAGCGGGAAGATGGCGGCGGCGCAGGAGGCGGACGGGGCTGGCAGCGCCGTGGTGGCGGCCGGGGGAGGCAGCTCCGGTCAGGTACGGAGGCCGAGAGGGGACTGAGGGGCTCTCCCCCACCTGGGGGGCCTCCCACGGGGCGTGTCCTAGTCCCTTTCTCGGAATCCCGTGTGTCTGGGGCTCCTTGCCCAGAGGGACCTTGAATACCTGGCCCAGGCAGGGCTGGCGGCCCGGGAGGCCGGACAGTGCAGGAAGCGGGACTCTGTAGCGCGCTGGGTTCCCTGCACGCTCGCGCCGGCGGCCACCAGGCTCCTTGCTCCAGCTGGAGACAGTGGCGCGGAGGAACGCATACTTGTACCCAGGCGCTCTGGGTTCTCAACTCCGTGATTCTAGGCTCTAAGACCGTCCCTAGAGTGGTCTAGCATTCAGGGTCTCTCTCAGTGACTGACGTGTGGGCAATGATTGATTAATTGGCAGTTTTGTAGCTCTGGGGGAAATCGGGTAATCATCGTGGTTAAGGGCTGTGGAGGCTGACAAGACCCATTTTACAGACGGGTATCCAAGGAACAGCGAGACCAGGGCGCTTGCAGAAGGTCACCCAGGTTGGGTTTGGGATCCATTCATGTAACAGTTACCAGACATTGCTGACCCAGAGTAATCAGGACTGGGATGGGTGTCCTAAATACTGTGGGGAATTAGTTCAGGTGCTGATGACTTCTGACCCATTGCTACCTCAACTAAACTGAGGCTGCAGAACTTACTAGCTAATTAAGTCAGCCACCTTTCAGGCGTTTAGGGATTGATGGAGTGACAGCAACTTGGTGTCGACCCACCCACTGGGATGTCACTGACATGTGGGAGGCAGCACCGGGGAGAGGAGTGCAGTTTGAGAGGGGAGAATGAAGCTTTGTCTTTGACCTTGTGCTAGTTCCTTTTCTCTCTTTGGTCCCTTTTTTCTCCAGTGGTTATATGAGGGGTTGGACAGAAGGCCCAGCCATGTGATGGGCCACAAAGATGGCTTCAGCTGTGTGGCTGCTATAGGTAGTGTGGGAGAGACTGACATGTAAAGAATTACAATCCTGGATGACTAGGGTGGTGACAAAAGTCTGTGCCAGGGACTGAGGGAGCCAAGAGGAGGGGCAAATAATATCACCTGGGAGGAAACCAGGATGAGATTTGTGAGATAAGAGCCCAATATACCTGGATCAGCATCTTTAACCAGTACCTGGCCCCAGAGGTGGCCACAGGAAATATTTGCTGAGTTAGCACCGGAAAGAAGACCCTGTCCTTGTCTTCAGGGGCTTTCTAGACTTGTAGAAAGGTCTTTCCTTTCTGTTGATTACTGGGTGGAAGGTGATCAGAGAGATTAGGAGACTACCTCCTGCAATCTTCTATTGTCCCACCTTTGCTTAAAACTTTTCAAGACTTGTTCCTTTGCCTTCAGGATAAAGTGCAAATTCTTAGCAGATCAAGGCCTTGCTGATCTGACTTTTCTTCAGACTACACTAGGATTTCTTAACCTCAGCATTATTGACATTTTGGGATGGATAATTCTTCACTTTGAGGGCTGTCCTGTGCATTTCAGGATGTTGAGCAGCCTCCTTGGCCTCTACACACTAGATGTCAGTAGCACACACATCCCTCCTCAGTTATGACAACCAAAAATGTCTTCAGATATTGCTAAATGTCCCCTGGGGGGCAAAATTGCCCCTGCTTGAGAACCACTGGATGAGAGGAACATCAGCTGCTAGGAAGCTCTCTTTCTGGGACTGTGCCTTGCTGTCTCTTTCCTAATCGCTTTTTTACATGTTTCTCCTTTTCTTACCTGGCTGACGCTTATAGTTCTGCACATCTCAGATGTTTCCTTCTCTAGGAAGCCCCCTTTGACCCTCTCAGATTGGGTCAGGACTCTCACAGCCCCCTGGGCTCCCCTCTCCCAAGCTCTGCCTGCTCTGGTTGTCACTGCCCATCTGTCTCTTCCACTGGACTGGGAGTCCCTGAAGGACAGGACCAGGATTGTCTTGGTCACCACTGTGTCCTCAGTGCTGCCCAGCTGAGGACCAGGGGCAGAGCAGGTGCTCAGTGTTTGTGGAATGAATGGATCTTGAATCAGAGGCTGGGCTGAGGTGCAGTGGTGAATCCAGGCACTCAGTGAGGATGTTGCTGAAAAGCCTGTCTTCATACCACCCGCCGTGGCCCAGCCTCCTGTTCTCAGCAGCTCCCTGGGTCCCTTAGTGGGTATTTCTGGGGATTCTCTGTGAGATCGGCTATATGGATCCAAGAGCAGGAACTGTGTCTTAGTCACTGCTGTATCCACAGCCACCACCACCATCCCCTGGCTTGTGAGGTCTAGACAGGCCTCTATACTCTCATGCTCCTGCCAGCCTGCTCTTCCTTCAGCTGTGGGCTCAGACACGGGAGCCCACAGCTCCCCCATTCATTCCTTCAGCTAGTGTGTATTGATTCCCCACAGCAGGCTAGGTTCCATTTTAATGCTGGGGATACAGCTGTGAACAAAACAGGCCCTGCCCTCTTGGAGCTCATGTTCTGTTTGAGGGCTTCGGCGTAGAAGAATGGACAGGGACTAAGATGGACAGTAACTAAGTAAGAAAATACTCGTATGTAGCGAGTAGGATGGCAGTAAATGCCATGGACAGAAATAAAGCTGGGAGGGGGATAGGAAGTGAGGGGTGTGCAGGAGAGTTGCAATTTAAGCAGGATAGTCTGGGAAGGCCTCTCTGAGGAGGTGACATTTAAACAAAGAGGGAAATGAGGGAGGGAGGCACCAGATGCATAGGGCAAAAGCCTTTCAGATAAAGCGAATGGCTAGTCCAAATGCTCAGATGTGGGAGGTGCCTAGTGTGAGGAAGGAACATCAAGGAAGCTGGTGTGGCTGCAGCCAGTGAGTGAGGGGAGGAGAGGGGTGAGAGGAGAGAGAGGCAGGGAGAGGGCCAGATCAGGCGGGCCAGTCTGTGGGCGCCATGGCGAAGACTTTGCTTTCACTCCGAAGGAAATGGGAGCCACAGGAAAGTTACCTTTTTATTGAGGTATAATTTAAATACCGTAATGTTCTCCTGTTGTCAGTATAGATAGACTTCAGTGGCTTTAGGACATTTATGCGGTGGTACAGTACAAGCATCACCACGGTCCAGTCTGGGCACACTTCCATGCCCTCAGACCATTCCCTTGCTTCTTTTGCAGTCACTCTTTGCCCCTAGCAGTGTTCCTTTTATTGCTGAGTAGTGTTCCATTGTAGAGATACATCACAATCCGTTCATTCATCTAAAGACATTTGGATTGTTTCTATTACAAGTGATGCTACTACGGACAGTTGGTTATAAGCTTTCACATGGGTATATGTTCTCATTTCTCTTGGGTAGAGACCCAAGAGTGGGAATGCTGGTTTGTGTGGTAGGTGCCCATTTAACTTTTTAGGCATCAGCCATATTTTCAAAGCAGCAGCTCCATTTTTCCCACCAGCGGTAAGTACATAACCGTTTCAGTTTTTCTACACCCTCACCAACACTTGTGACTATCCATCATTTTTTTTTTTTATTATTGTTAGACTTACTGGGGTGACATTGGTTAACAAGAATTGCATAGGTTCCAACTGTACAATGCTACAGTGTTGCATTATATGTTCACCACCCAGTGTCAGTTCTCTTTCCATCACCATGTGTTTGGTTCCCCCTCCCTCCTCTCTCACCTCCTCTCCCCTTGCCCCCAGGTAACCACTAAACTAGACTATGTCTATGAGTTTTTGTTTGTTTATTTGTTGTTTTTTTCTTTGTTGCTTTCAGTTTTATATTCTATGTATGAGTGAAGTCATATGGTTCTTGGTTTTTTTCTGTCTGGCTTATTTTGCTTAGCATGATGTTCTTGAGGTCTATCTATTTTGTTGCAAATGGCAGTGTTTCATCTTTTTTTTATAGCTACTATTCCATTGTGTGTATGTACCACAGTTTTATTCAGTCATCTATTGAAGGGCACTGGTTGCTTCCACGTCTTGCCTCCATGAACAGTGCTGCAGTGAACATTGGGGTACTCTATCATTTTGGCGATGGCCATCCTAGTGAAATGACATCTCATTGTGGGTCTTCATGTGCATTTCCATGGGAGGGTATCCAGCCAATCTGTCCACCATTTTGGGTAGGAAAATGGACCTGGGAACTAGCCAGATGTGGGTTCAAATGCTGGTCTGGCCTTAAGCTTCCATTTCTTAACCCAGAATGGGTTCAGACTTGGTGTAAACCATTACTTGGCCCCCCAGTGCTCCCAGGAGCCAAGCCAGCCCTGAATGAGGGGGCACTGAGCTTGTGTGATGTCACCCACCCCCTGCCAACCCCTTCCCTGAACCTTTCCCTCTCCCCAGCACACCCTCACCCAGTTGTCAAAGATAGCTCCTTGGGGTGACTCCTTGACTCCAGCCCAAAGTGGGGCCTTGTGCCCCACCTCTGCTGTTGTCATCTCCCCCTGCTTGTTTTCTCCAGAGCACTTTTTCCCTTTACCATTTTTAATTATCCTGTTTACTTTCTGCAGGTGTGTTTAGCTCTAGATCCTGAGCTCTGGGAAAGCAAGGCACAGAGCTTTGTCGCCCCTAGCTGTCCTACTGCCTACCGCAGGGCCTGGCACACAGTAGGTGCTCAGGAAATATATTTTTCAACACACAAAGGAAATCCTTTCCGAACAAAACATACTGGTATTTTCACAGCTTGGGCCCTTGGGTCAGAGAGGGGAAGTGATGTGACCAAGATCTCACAGCTAGGAACTATGGGACCAAACTTATAGCATAGGTGTGTCAGATCCCAGAGTCCCCTTTTACCACAGTGGTGCCCCACACTTTGGGAGGTGACAAAGAAGACACAGGAGGTGACAGATGACACATTTAACAAGTGCTGGCCTCAGCTCCCTGGTAGCCCCATCTGGCTTGGCAAGAAGGGGTAGGAGGGTGCTCTGTCTCTGCTCCTTGGGGCTTTCAAAGCTAGCTAGAGAAGACATGCAAAGGAATGTGCTCAGGGCTATGGCAAGGGGAGGGCTGGGCAATGGAGGCCCGGAAGGGGTGAATTTGGGTGGCCTGGGTGCTCGGGGCAGGCCCTTCAAGGAGCATTTGTTGATTCCACAGATGTTCTTTGTGTTGTCCCTGGCCTGGGTGATGCTCCCACCTGAGAGTGACCATGATAATCCTGGTCCTGTCTCTTAAAGGCTGAGGAGTGAGAGGACAACTAGGAGGAAGGAAGAGAGCAGTACCGGGGAGTCACCAGGTGCAGGGAGAAGGGCAGGAAGAATTTCCCCATCTCAGTCCCCTCCAAACTTGATATCATGAAATGCTCTGCTTCCAAGCTTCTGTTTCCAAGTTAAGATTTTTCCTCTGGGCACCCCTGATCTGACCACCCCACCCCACTGTCATCCTGCTGTCGTCATCCTTCCTAAGGGACGCAGATATGTGGGTTAGCCTCCCTGAGCTTCCATTTGCCTGGCAGCCACACAGAGGTGTTCATTGTTCGAGTCTACAGGATGGTGTGTGCTGTGTCTATTGCATGCACCACTGTGGCTCACAGCATGTGGTTCTTGCTCTGGTTGTGTTTTTCTGTGTCTTATCTCACCTGCTGGTTCAGAAGCTCCTGGAGGGATAGGCCAGTACAGGGCCAGCCTCAGGGGAGCCCTCAGGAACTGTTTACCCAGGGAAGGATCTTTCAGAGAAACCCAGGCCTTGCAGAATCTGGTACCTGGCACATGACCGCTTCTGCATTGTTCCCCATAGTCACCTGCTTGCATCTTGGGCCAGGGAGCAATGGATGGTCCTCAGAGTCAGCTTGTGTCTCTCACCTTTGTTTCCGCACCTGCTGCTTCCCTCATCACCTCCTGTGCACTGGCCACTGGTTATGTTTTAGGTTTCTCTGATCCCCCAGGTTGGACCAGGCCCGCTTTATGCTCACCCCTGTGCCAAGGTGGTGCCTGAAACACAACTGGTGCCTCAGGTTGTATCCTTCCTCCTTACCCTGGTATGTGTCTGTCCCCTGCAGGTGACCAGCAATGGCAGCATTGGGAGGGACCTTCCAGCGGAGACCCAGCCTCAGAACCCACCACCTCAGCCAGCAGCTAATGCCTGGCAGGTCATCAAAGGCGTGCTGTTCAGGTGAGCACATGTGGCTTTTCATTAAAAAAAGGTCAAACCAGAAAACCATTAAGAAGAAAAAAATCACTGAGGATGACCATCATTACTATATTGGTGGAGTGGTGGAGAGCCCTTTTTTCCCTGTGTGATAAGAGTTGGTTTTTTGTTTTTTTTTTTAATGTGGTAAAATATACCACGTTATTAATATTTCTAGAGCTGCTGTAACAAATAGCAAAAACTGAGTGGTTTAAACAACAGAAATGTATTGTCTCACAATTCTGCAGGCTAGTAGTCCAAGATCAAAGTGTTAGCATGTCTGGTTTCTTCTGAGGTTTCTCTCTGTGACCTATAGGTGGCCATTTTCCTGTCTTCACATAATCTTCCTTCTGGGCAGGTCCCTGTCCTAATCTCTTATAAGGTCACCATTCCTTGAATTAGGGAACCACCCTAATAAGCTCACTTTACCTTAATCACCTCTTTAAAAGGTTCTGTTTCCAAATGCAGTCACTGAGGTACTGAGGGTTAGGACTTTTTGGTTGTTCCCTGAGTAGGGATCGAACCCAGGCTATGGAGGTGAGAGCGTGGAAGCCTAGCCACTATACCACCAGGGAACCCCCTGAGTTAGGACTTTGACATGAATTTTGGAGGGATACAATTCAGTCACAACATATACATTACATAAAACTTACCATTTTAACTACTTTTAAGTGTAACATTCAGTGGCCTTAAATAAGTTCACATTGTTCTGCAGCCATCACCACCATCCATCTACACAACTCTTTCCTCTTCTCAAACTGAAATTGTCCCCATTAAACAGGGACTCCTCATATTTCCCTCCCCCAGCCTCTGGCAACCACTGTTCTACTCCCTATCTCTATGAATTTGGCTGGTCCAGGTACCTCATTTAAGTGGAATCATATGGTCTGTCCTTTTGTGACTGGCTGGTGGTAATCCTTCTTCATGTGGATTCCTATGGTTATTCCTGGGTAATAGGAGCACAGGGCTTGCCTTCTCCAAGCCCAGCCTCTGCCTGAGGTCCTAGAGAGATACTGGGTAGGAGTTGTAGGGGATAAACCTGGGGTTGGGTTCTGTCTCTGCCTGGTAGACCCAGTGACAGTCCCTTCTCTGCTCTGAGCCTTTGTTTACTCGCCTGCAAAATGGGCATTTCTTTTTTTTTTCTGGAGAAGTAGTTTTGCAAAAGGGTCAAGAGACCAGGAGGCAATGTGGTCAGACAGTCCCTTCCTTCTCTTATCAGCTATAAGGAATTATAGGACATAGTTGTTTAAAACAGTCATCCCCTTGGCTAGAATGTTCCCATGCAAGGGAACCTGGGAAGTGTAGTCTTTATTTTAGGAAACCGAGCACCCTACTGAAAAGCAGGGGTTCTGTTACTGAGGAAGAATATGACAGTAGTTTTGGGGGTCAGTGACTCATCTCTTCCATTAGTATTTTTTTAGATTTTCCCCCCTAAACTTATAAATAATATATGCATATTGTACAAAATAAAACAAAACAATACAGAAGAGTATAAAGAAAGTAGCAAAGAAGTATAACGAATTGGTAGTCGTCCTATAAACACATAACTTGTAATTGACCTTAAATGAAATTATATAAAGATGGTCACAAACAGTTGCTCAAAAGTGAGAAAAATTGGGAGTAGCCTGCTTGTCCAAAATGGGATCAGTAACTGAAATTAGGGGGCAGATAGCATCAAACTGTCTAAGCACAGACCTGCTCTGACATCTCAGCTCTCCGAGTCTCTGAGCCAGGTAACCTCCCATCTCAGGCCTGAGTTTCCACCTCAGAAAGGAGTCCTGACACCTCACAGGCTATCAGAAGAATTCAATGAGAATAGTGTCAGCTGGAGGCACAGGAGCTGGCATACACTCAAAGTTGGTCACAAATGCTTTTCAGATTGCTCTTGTTAAACAACTTAGAAAATATATTATAAAGAGAAACAGCTAAAAAAATAGCCTTCAATCCTCGACACAGTCACCAATCATATTCTGGTGGAGAACAGAGGACGGACCCATCTACCTCATGTCCTCCAAGGGTGTCATACAGGACACTGAGAAGCTGTGCCGGAGAGAAATACCCCAAGCTTCTTCAATAGTGGAGCCCCCGTCCTTTCTCCCCATTCCGCTCCCCACCGTGTTCAATAAGGACTTAGAATTCTCTTATGTATCCTTTTTTTTCATGCTACAGGCAGCAATGAATAAAGATTATTTTTATCTTTCAGTTCATTTTTGTGTAAGAGGCAATGTGTTTTACACAGTTCTGCACCTTGGTTTTTTTTTTATTAACTATATCTTATAAATCTTTCTACATCGGTACAAAAGGATCTTCCTTCAGATAGGCATTTTTAATACAACCACAGTGTGGGCTAATTTCCTTCTTCTTCCTGGAACCAGGCAGCAGCAAACATCAGATCAGAGTCTCATCTGGAATTCTTAAAATGGAATCCAGGGTTTGTTTTCAGGGGTCTATGAACTCCCCGAAGGTTCAAGCAGATTGCACTAAAATGTCCTTTTTGGTGGGTAGAGTCCACAGTTCTCAGCACATCCTCAAATTACACCAGGGGTTATCTAGAAAAGGGGATGGGATGGGAACTGGGTAGATAAATGGATGAGGGTGAGAGGGAGAGTTTTCATTATATGTCTTTTCATATATTTAAAAATTTTCTGAACCGTGAAGTAACACCTGTTTGAGGTGGAGAGGGAGGATTTTTTTTTTTTTTTTTTTTTTTTGGTGTGTGGGCATCTCCCTGACTGGGAATCGAACCCAGACCGCAGAGCTGACAGTGCCAGCGCCGAAGCCTTAAGCTATTACACCATCAGGGAACTCTGGAGAGGGAGGATTTAAAGCCTTTTTGATTTGCTTACTCTGGAAAGTTGAAAAGCACTAGGTGAGGTCCCATCCCCTTTAGGCCTGGTGTCCTTGGATAGGCCTTCCTGGCTTGGGATACATAGATGGAGGGAGGGCAGTGTCCAGGAGGCTTCTGAGAGGGTCCCCAAAATTGTGGGAATACAGGTATACACAGATGGTTCTATTATGGGTTGGGGATCTGGACTTAGAGAAAGGTCTGGTCCAGTCTGCTTCATTTTAGACAAAGGGACCCAGAAATCCAAAAGAGTTAGGATCTCTGCAGGCCAAACACTAAGTAAGCCAAGGCAGAGATGCCTTTAGACGCACTGCTTCCAAAGTCTCCCTTGGCGTGTTCGCTCAAATGGGAGCCTCTCTTGGAGGTGGAGGAGTCCTTAGGGATTGTCCGTTCTAGACATTCTCCAGTGTGTGCCTCAGGGATGTCTTGGGAAGGCAACTGATGGCTCATCTGGGCCAAGGCCCCTGAGACCCCAGACTCCAGGAAGAGACATGTCCCTGTGCCTAGTCATGCCCTTCAGTATGGTTTGGGGCTCAGCAGGGAGGTACCCCACCCTCACTAGAATTCCCTCCTAGTGTTTTTCCATTACAGAGTTTTTTGTATGCCTTTTTCCTGTGATGAAAATAACAAACGATAATAACTAACACTTCTACTAACTGAGTATGTATGAGGCTCCATTCCAGATGATATATATATCATTGCATATATATATCTCAATGCATTTAATGCTTATAAACAACCCTACCAGGTAGGTAGTGTTACCTTCATTTAACTGTAGAGGAAACAGAGGCCTAAAGAGGTTAGGAGTCTTGTTTGAGGTCACACAGTAAGTGGCAGAGCTGGGCTTCAGATTCAGGTATTACAGCTTAGAGGCTGCGCATTTAACCTCTTCACTATGTAGCTTTTTGCACCTGTAATTAATAAGTACTTGTTCACTTAACAATTACACAGCTGCTGTGTCTGAGAGACTTGAATTAATACAATAGAAGTTTATTTCTCTCTCATGTACCAGTCTCGACCTAGGCAGACCAGGATTCTGCAGTCTTCTGTGACCCAGACTCCTTCCTGCTTTTTGTTCTGCCACTGCTAGGTTTTGTCCCTACTCCTGATAGCCTGAGATGCCTGCTGAAGATCTAGCCATCACATTCACATTCCAGGAGGGAAGATGAAGTCAAGGAAGGATGTTCTTTCACTTTTTTTTTTTTTCCTTGTATGTGGGTAATTCCCTGGCTGGGAATCGAACCCAGGCCACAGCGTTGACACAGCGCCAGCACCGAAGCCTTAAGCCACTACACCACCAGGGAACTCCCTCTTTCTCTTTAAGGACACTTTCCAAAAGCCCAGAATAATGCATTGTTTTTTTCATTTTATTGACCAGAACTTTACCTTGTGTCCACACCCAGCTATAAATGAGGCTGGAATTGTCTTTATTCTGGGTGGCCAAGGGGTCCAGCTAAAATTTAGGAGTTTTCAAGGAAGGTGAGAAAGATGAATATTGGGAAACAGCTGTCAATCTGCTACAGTTTTGTTTTGGGGCTTTTATTTTGTTCATTAAAAAAGTGCAAAAAAAATGCAAAAAGAAAAGCATAAAGAAATAGTAAAAATCACCTAAAGATAGCCGTCATTCATGATTACTGTATTGGTGACAGTCCTTTTACATACTGTATTCATATGCAACCGTGTTTTTATTCAGAATTTTTTCAAGGCAATGTGTTTTGAGGCTTTTTCTTTTATTCTGTTTTTGCTTAACTCTGTGCCTTCCCCTGGTCCCCTGAAGCAAAGGAATCCATTTTATCCTTTCATACCTTTCTCTGCTTTTATGTCAATGTAAAGGTGCATATACAGGTTGAGGTGGGGTTTTTTTGTTTTTTTGCCTTTTGTTGAAGTAAAATATATGTATATAACATAAAGTGTGCCTTTTAACCAGTTTTAAGTATATAATTCCATGGTTGTGCTGCCATCACCACCATCTGTCTCAGCACTTTTTCATCTTCCCCAACTGAAACTCTGTACCCATTAAACACTAGCTCCCGTTTCTCTCTCTCTCCAGCCCAGGTTTGTTGTTTCTTAATATAGTTTATTACACAGAAATGGACTCATTCTGTGCACCTTCCTTCATCTTGCTTTTTTTCTTTTAACAGTGTGTCCTGGAAATATCTTTAAACCAGTTTTTTCTAAGACTGAGTAATATTAGGTTGATCCAGTTTTGTGAAAATGTTATAGAAAATATTTATTTTGACTCAGATGGAGTCATTTTGTGTTTATTTGTTTGTTTTTTTCTATCATGTTATTCTGGGTATGGTACTTCTGAAGCTCTCTCAGTACACATTTTGAGAGTTTTATAACAAATTCTGAAATTTCAGCATTCAGTGGTGCTGGGTTTAAATTTTGTTTTTGGTTTCCGGTGGTTCTCACTCCTAGTGTCTTGTTTCCTTATGCCCCTGGCTTATCTTTGGCTGGATGTTGATCATTATACTTGAAAATTAGTCATAGAAATAATTTCAGCTCCTGAGCCACTTTCTTTGCTCGAGCCCGCTCCTACTTCTTCGGAGTGTACTTTCCCCTCAATAAACTATCTTTTTGTTTCACCACTTTACTTTAAAAAAATCCAAATAAATAAATAAATAAATAAATAAATAAATAAATAAAAATAATTTCAAGCCCAGGATGAACATATTTACCTCCAATGAGGACTTGCTTTGCTTCTGGCTGCCTGGGGCACTATTGATCTAGGGTTGCCTTGCAGCAGACCAGGTTCCAGGCTCTGGCCTTGGCTACCTGGTGTGCAGCTCCTGGGGAGCTGGCCCACGCCTGCTTCTCCTTGCCTTGGGCTGGAGCCCTCTGGGCTCTTAGCTTCTCATAGGGTAGGTCTCTGTTTACCTTGTGCAGGCCCTATCACCAATCAAAATACCTAGCAAATGTCCTTAGTTTTCACAAAAAGAAGCTTCTGGTGCCCCTTTACTTCTTTGTATTCCTATCTTCCTTTCAGTTTTTGCCTGGTAAATCTTTAGTCATCCATCTTCAGTGCTTTTAAGAATACACATTTACATAGATTCATTATGCAAATTTGATTAAAAATATGTGAAAGAGACCATATATGACCAGTCTTGTTATATCAAGATATATAATCACATATATAAAACTAATACTGATATGGGGACTGTCTGGAAAAAAATACAGCCATAAATGCCCCTATTTTTCATATTAATGGCTGGGTACTTTCTGGACAGCCCTTGTATTCTTAGTATTCATTTTTATTAAGTTTTTCAAGTTGTTTGCAACAGGAGAGTTTGTGTGAATAACCTAGCCCATTGCTACTAAAATTTGGGATGAACCTATTAACTATCTGCTTCTCTACTTTTCATTTGAAGTTCTAAAATGTTCCCTGTAAGATTCTGTGCCTCTAAAATGCTAGGATTCCAGATTTTAGGATTGTCTCATTTTGGGATTCCAGGGGACTGGGATATTAGGTTTCCTAGGTCTGAGGTTTTGAGAGTTCAAGCCCCTATAGCCCTGTGGCCACCAGGAGCTCCTGGAGGACTCAACGTGGAGGTGGGGGTGTCTGCATGGAGACCATGGTAGTGCCAGGCCCCCCACGCTAGCAAACAGTGAGTGGTATCTGGGGTCTCTCCCCAGATATGGCCTTCTCAAGGACCCTTCCTATTTGGTGACAAGCCCTGGGTCAGGCCCCAGCAGGTGCTGAGTCAGAAGGAGGTCAGGTAGATCCATATTGGAAAGAAAAGGCTTGGGGTCTCACCACCTGATCTCCTTCCCTCCCTAGGATCTTAATCATCTGGGCCATCAGCAGCTGGTTCCGCCGAGGGCAGGCCCCTCAGGACCAGGTGGGCCCCGGAGGAGCCCCGCGTGTCGCCAGCCGCAACCTGTTCCCCAAAGACACTTTAATGGTAACTGCTGGCTGGGAGGCCAGAAACAGGAGACGAACACTCAGGGGAGGGTATGGGTGAGTGACATGGGCAGCGACCTGGTCCGCGGTCACTGCAAGATCTGTGAACAGGCCTAGGATTGAGGAAATCTGGGTCTGTCCACAACCCATGAAACCTGTCACTCAAGCAACATCCATACGGAAAAAGTAAATTCTTTTGGTTTTGTGGTGGTGCTGTGTCTCTGGAAGAGAGACATTCAAAGAGATGGTTGTTTAAAAACTATGTTAACAGCATCCTTGACATATTTTATATCAAAAGTGTGTTCCGGTTTTAAAAGTTGCAAAGGGAGGTGTTCAGGGGAGGGGAAAGGAAGGGAGGGGCCAAGAAGAGGTGGAGAACAGGGAAGAGGCAAGGGTATGGGAAAACCCTGAGTGGCCAGGGATCAGTAGCATCCACAGCAAATGCTCAGATCCTAGTAATCCAGGCTTCTCCCACCTTTGTGGTTCTCTGCAGTTCTAGGGTTCCTGGGTTCTGGGATTCTAGTCATCAGGGTGACCACTGCTCAGCTGTTCTTTGTCAGTGGGCCTTCAGGGCTCTGGGAAAAGTGGCCACAGGCACTTGAGAAAAGAGGAAGTTCTCGCCTGTGTTTTCAGCAGCTGGCTGACAGTCCCACGGGTCTTGACGGTGCTTTATCCATAAGTCTGCAGAGCTCTGACCAGGAAGGCCATAAGAGGCGGAGAAGGTAGAAGATAGTTCATTGAGGTCCTGATCCTCTCTAACCCCAAATTCTAATTGCCAGGCTGGCCATTCTTCAGTTGTTTTTTGCTCATAGACCTCACAGACTCAGACCAGCACAGATGTGGTAGGAGTATGAGAAAAGAGAAAATTTATTCTACTAGCTGCTACTCCTCTCTGCTAACCTCCTTCCCCTTCCCTCACAAAATTGTTCCTATTAGTGTGCTGACCACTGCCTTACCTCTTCATATGCTCTTTATCCATCAACCTTCAGAGGCTCTTATGAGAAGCCTTAAGGTCCCCACCCTTCTCCTAACAGAACCTGCACGTGTATATCTCAGAGCACGAGCACTTTACAGACTTCAATGCCACATCAGCACTCTTCTGGGAGCAGCACGATCTTGTGTATGGCGACTGGACTAGCGGCGAGAACTCAGATGGCTGCTATGAGCACTTCGCTGAGCTCGACATTCCACAGGTGGGGACACCTCCTGATTTCTGGCTCCAAGGCTGCTCAACTTGCACCGAAGGGCTTTCCTTGAACCAACTCCCAGTCCTGCAATCTGGTGTGTAGGCTCCAAGCCTGGCCGTAACCTCAGTTCACATGCTCTGTGTCTCTGTGGCTCTCTCACTATAAGCAGGTCCTTGAGGTCTCTGGGCCTTGGCCTCCCCACGTATTCATATAAATGGAATTGGAATTGGTCTAGGATCCTTCCAACAACCTCCAGGATTGTATAAATTTGTGGTTTGAACCAATGAAGGGTTAGTAATCATTCTTGAGGGTGTCTAGTCATCACAAGTTTGTCAGGCAGCCCAATTTGAAAGTAACAGTTAACACTGATTAAGTGCTTCCTATGTGTAGGGCTCCAAGCTAGGCCAATTGTTAGAAACCTCTCAGCAGCCCTACAAAATAGGAACTGTTACCTCCATTTGACTGATGAAAACACTGAAGTACAAAGAGGTTAAATGACTTGCCCAAGGTCACACAGCTAATGAGTAGCCCCAGGTTCAAATCCCACCTTTTCCAGGAAGCCCTTCCTGATACTCAGGCTCAGGCAGCCACCTTCTCTGGGCTTTCCTGTCCAAGCCCCTTTAAGGTGCTGTCACTGTCTGGACATTGATCTGTCTACCCCACAGGACCGTGAGCCCTATGAGGGTAAGGCTGGGACTGTCCTGATCACTGTTGTGTTCCCAGCTCTGCCCAGTATGAGGCAGGGTGCAGAGTTAATGAATATTGAACAATCAGTGAATTTGATGAATCAGTGAAGTTGTCATCTCCTTTGGGGCTGCTGCCCTCTCATTCATTTCTCCCTAGCAGGTCTCCTGGGCCTCTGTTTAGTCTCTGTCTCAGTCTGTTGGGGTGGCTGGACAAAGGGTGTGGACACAGTGTTTCGGAGGCAGATAGGCTAACCTGTGCTGAGGTGTGGCTCCCACCAAAACTTGTGCGCAGCCCCTCAGCTCCTCCCTGAAGTCCCAGTTAGCCTGAGGGGCAGCAAGCTGGGCAGTGAGAGCTGCTCCCAAGGACTCAGCTCTGACCCTCCTTCCTAGCTTTGGGGTGGGAAGGGAGTCTCAGTTACACTTGATTTTAATTTATAGAGGTGACTGAGTGACAACAGAGAGAGGCCAGTGCCACTGGAAGAATTAATTATTTACATTTCCTGAGAGGCGGAAATGTGAGGAAGCACCAGGTTTGGGCAGGAGCAGAAGGAATGAGGGGGCAAGTCTAGGCCACATACTTCATTGGGGTTTCCACAGGAAAAATAAGGCAGGGCAGGAACAGCTTAGAACTGGCTAGTTTGGATAATGTTGGTGGGCCCTGGGCTAGAGCAGTGGTCATTAGTTGTTTACCTCGTCCTAGTGGATTTATTTATTTTTTTAATTATTTTTTTATTTTTCCTAGTGGATTTAGAGCAGCTAGTTATTTGAGAAGTAGATGGAGAGTGTGGATAGGGGTATGGACTTGGGGTTGATTCCTTTACATATTAAAAGGCATGTTCCAGGGCAGGTGAGTTGTTTATTATCTCTAGGAATTAGCTAGCCTTGCAGGGGTAGTTTCTACCCAGCTGACTAGGTCCACCAAGATGTTAAAGCAGCATAAAATGTAAAAAACATGATGAACACAGAGGTGGACTTCAAAGGCAGGCAAGTGAGGAGGATGCAGTGTGGCCAGGTGAATCCCAGCTCGGCATGAAGATCAGACAGAGAGGGCTCAGATGCACCCTTGCCATCCACCCCGTGTCCCCTTCAGTGTCCTCATCTGTCTCAGGTGGAAGTGAATGAACATAGTTCCCCCTCCTCGGGAGATAGAGGTGAAAGGTATGGGCAGAGTGGTGGGATGTAGGCAGTGGGTGGCAGAGCCACACAGGAGCCCACAGACTAGGTTCGGATCCACTTAATCGCTGCATATCATGTAACCCCTCTGCCAGAGCCCCAGGTGGCTCATCTGGAAAAGGAGGATAACATGACCACTGCCTAAGGTCCTTGTGTGTTATAGGAATGTGAACCCACTGGATTAGGCAGTTACCCTTTGAAGTGCCTGGAGCAGGGTCTGGTCCCTGCTATTTGACTATTGATGAATTAGGGTCCGTGACACTCACTGAGCTCTACTCTCTGCCCAAGTGACCTGCTGTGCCTTCAGCTCTGATGGCCTGCATCCTGACGGTGGGGACTGAGGCTCAGTGAAGGAAGCCTCAGGCCACACAGCATGGTGTGCTAGAGCCGGGATCCAAATCTGAGCCTGTCTAACTCCAGTGTTTTGCTCTTAACTGCTCACCTACACTGCCTGTCCAGCCTGAGAACTGGGGCTGGGGAAGCTACTCAGGGCATGTCTTATGAGGGGCTTCAGCATTTCCTTCTTCCTATTGGCCCACCTTGCAGAGCGTCCAGCAGAATGGCTCCATCTACATCCACGTATACTTTACCAAGAGTGGCTTCCACCCAGACCCCCGGCAGAAGGCCCTGTACCGCCGGCTTGCCACAGTCCACATGTCTCGGAGTAAGTCAGTCCTTGTGGCCAGAGGCCTGGTGGCGCCAGGGCATCTAATCCCAGGTCTACAAGGGCAAGCAGGAACACTGAGCCCCGGGAGGCTTTGTGCCTCTGTGGACACCTCTTGCTCAGAAGGGAGAGCAATGGGCTTGGAAAGAATAGCTGGACAAAGGGACTTTTGAAGGGGAGGAGATAGAGCGGGCTCACTTGTAGTACCTGGCCGGGTAGAAATACTCGAGAATAGTCTGCTAATGGATGATGGGTTAATTGACACTCTAGAATAGTCTGTGAATGGACAATGGATTGATTAAATGAGCAGATGGAGACTGGAGGACCGTTGGGATTTGTTTCATCCACTGTGATCTCTGGTCACATCTTTGTCAACCCAGCCCCTGTGAATGGACGCAGCACATATGCACTGCCCTTGTCTTGTGGGACAGTGCCCGGCTCCCAGGTAGCCTGTTTGTATGGGTCCTGCATAGTGGTGCAGTGAGCCCTTGGTCCCCGGACGCCAGCCTCTGAGCAGTTCCCTTCATTCTTGAAGGCAAGGTGTTCAGGGCCCTGGCTACCGCTGGGGCTCGGTGCCCACCAGGAGAATCCTAATCAGGTGAACAAACCTCTGGGACTGCACGTGACCCCCAAGAAGCCCTGGGTGAGGGCTGGCCATTTGTGACTTCCGACACAACCTTATTTTGAAAAAGATTTTCTCTGCCCAGGGCATCTTAAAAAGTTTTTTAAAATCTCTTACAAGTATAGGAGTTAGGGGTGCTAGCACTCCGTGCAGTTGAAAATGCATGTGTAAGTTTTACCTCCCCCAAACTTAGTTGTCCCTTAGTATCTGTGGGGGATTAGTTCCAGCACATCCCATGGATACCAAAATCCACAGATGCTCAAGTCCCCTATAGGAAATGGTGTAGATCAGTGCATACTATTGGTCCTCCACATCTATGAACTCCCAACTGCCCATCAAAAACAGTACAGGTATAGGAGCTCAGCACATGTATTTTGAGTGACTAAATGAGTCAATTAAAAAAACGGTTAAATAAATCCCCCTATATACTAGGCTGACCAGATGTACTGTTTTAAACAGGACAGAAACTACAGTGCTGTCCCATTTCAAACGATATGTATGGTCAGCCTACTGACACCTTGTATTTAGCCCAGTGAGAGTAGGCTAACCATATGTACCATTTGAAATGGGACAATACCATACGAGGTCTGACAGTTAAGTTCCCAAACTCATCCTGGAAAAAGTGCTACATACCTCATTGCTGAATATCACTGCAGTCACCCTATAAATACTCCCCTTGGGAAGCTATGCACTGACACCAGTGCCTAGTCCACCCTTTAAAGGAATTTTGGAACTCTTTTTCTGGAATGGACATCAGAGCTGTTGTCATATGACCGCCCCCCCCGCTCCCCCCGATGACCTGAATGTCATCAAAATGTCTTCCTTTCAATATTTCCTTTATCTTCAGATAAAAAAGTCATTGGGGGCCAGATCAGGTGAGTAGGGAGGGTGTTCTAATATAGTTATTTGTGTACTGGCTAAAAACTCCCTCACAGACAGTGCCATGTGAGTTGCTACATTGTTGTGACTCAAGAGCCATGAGTTATTGGCAAAAAGTTTAGGTCATTTTCATCTAACTTTTCCACACAGCCTTTTTAGCACTTTCAAATAGTAAACTTGGTTGACTATCCAGTTGGTAAAAATTCATAATGAACAATCCCTCTGATACAAAAAAGGTTAACAACATCATTTTAACTCTTGATTTGGACTGATGGAACATTTTTGGTCATGGAGAATTGGCTGACTTCATCGCGCACTTTGACACTTTGTTTTAGGGTCCTATTGGTACACCCATGTTTCATCACTAGTAATAACATGGCCCAAAACAGCGTCTTGCCTCTCCAAAAGGTCTTGACAAACTTTGACTCTCCTTTGCTTTTGTTCATTGATGGGCTCCTTCAGGACCATTTTTGCACACACCTTTCTCATGCCAAGATTTTCAGTTAAGGTTTTCCTAAACCGTTTCTCTATCGACATTTACTTAGTCTGCTATGCTCCTCGCAGCCAGCCAATGATTTTGATGTACAATTCAACACATTTTTGCAATATTTTCATGCTCTTTACTGGCCATCCTGACCTCTCTTCATCAGTGACGCTTTCTCTCCCCTCAGAAAAACGTTTAATCCATTTATACACTACTGTTTTCTTAATGGCATTATCCCCATAAACTTGGACTAACATGTTGCTGATGTCACTTCCACTCTTGCCAAGTTTAACAAGAAATTTAATGTTTGTTCGTTGCTCTAATTCCAACCTTCTCGCGACGGCACAGAAAAACGCGCCACAACAATAATGAATGCCAGTCAGCACACCACCACCACACGTTGACGTGAACACAGCTGTGAGACACAGATATACCAAGGTTATGACACCTTATTGAGTTGTTTGTACAGTGCTGCCAACGTAAGCTCACGGTGGCAAGTTTGTGAACTTAATTGTCGGACCTTGTATGATCTATGTGAAGGAACAATAAAATCTGACACTTGCTCCTGTAAATAATTCGAAAACAAAAACGGGGGTTCCCTGGTGGTCTAGTGGCTAGGTTTCAGCGCTCTCACCGCCGCAGCCTGGGTTTGATCCCAGCTCAGGGAACCAACCAAAAAAAACCCCCAAAACAGTACAGGTTTTTATTTTTAAAAATTCTCATAGAAGTGGACCTGTGCAGTTCAAACCTATGTTGTTCAAGGGTCTACTGTATATGGTTTAAAATTCAGTTAATCATCCAGACAGTGAAACTCCTCAGTCTCCTGTGCCTCACTTCTATCTCTTCCCTGAGTTCTCACCCCCCAGAGGCAACTGCTTTTAAGTTCATTTAGCCGTTTCTCCTACTTAATCCCTAAGTCTCCCAATAGCAAGTTGATACCTCGGTTTCTTGGGTTTTTCAGTTTTACACATTATCTCTTGACCTACTCTAGAAGAAGAAATCTCAACACAGGGACGTAATTTTGATTAATATTCAGTGTTCAGATGATTTGAAGTCTGTGACTCTTATTTACATCTAAACCACACGGCAAATATAATTTATTTTTTCCTTCCTGTTCAACTTGTTTTCCATGAAGTTAATGAGTCTTGGCATTTTTTCCCCTCACTCTTTGTGTCTTTGTCCTTGAGCCTGCTGTCTCCTGATCGGCAGGCATAGGATTCTCTCCTCATACTTGGGTTTCAGCAGATCTAAAGAAGGCTCCCTTAGAAAACCCTGTGTGCTCCATCCATCTCGCTTTTATTTTATTGTGCCTGTGGGTTTGGTGACCATCCGTATGACTGTTTTTGTGTGGCACAGTAACAGATGTATTTCTACTTGTGTGGGTTAAGTCTTTCCTACTTTTTTTGGTACAAAAATATCCCAAAAGATAATTTTTTGGTTATTTTCTATATTGGATGAGACAAAAAGTTGGTGACTTATGTCTGTAATCAAAACTGACTTGGAAAAGTTCCCGCGTGTGTACTGAGTGCTGTTCTAAGTGAGCGTGTCTGGAATGTGCTCTGCGGGATATTCTGCCCACTGGCTTCCATGTAGCAGGATCTGTGAAGATGCAGGCAGAGGTGAGCCGAGCGGGTGTGGCTTGTACGGGCTGTCCCCACCGACATGTCCCCACAAGTAGATTCATCAGAGGTCTAGGGTAGATGTGCCTGAGGCCTCAGAGGTTGCCTTGGATGTGACCCAGGTGTGTGGCTGCTCCCTTGTGTCCTGTTTACCCCCATTGGTGCCAGTATTTTGTAGTTTTGTCTTTGGTGATGTGTGTTACTATGTGATCAGGTTGTGTTCACAGTCTCTGTGGCAAAAGTCGGGGGTGGTCTGCAAAATAGAGTCTGCAGCAGTGAACCTGGAAAGCTCACCAAGATCCCCCAGGCTTGTCTTACAGCTGGGACCCCTTGGAGCCAGGCACCCATCAACTCCAGGAGGAAAAATGAATGTGGGAGCAGACCAGTGCCCTTCTGCCCAAAGGGCCAGCAATCCATGCTCTAGAGCAGCACTGTCCCCTAGAGACAGAGATAATAGTGCCCAACACAGAGTCATTTTAAGTTTTCTAGTGGCCACATTAAAAGAAAAACTAAAAGAAATCATAAAATTAACATGAGTCATAATATTATTGAGGTCAACATACTGTCATTTCGGTATATAATCAGTATAAAAAATTAACAATATTTTCTTACATACTTTTTCTTCCTCTGCATTAAGTTTCAAAATCTGGTATGTGTTTTGCACTCCCAACATACCTCTGTTTAGATCAGCCACATTGTCGGTGTTCAGCAGCCTTGTTGTGGCCAGTGTATCGTGCAGTTCTAGAAGTTTTTACTCCGAGAATAGGGGGCTCTTTCCTCTCCACAGAAGCCAAGTCCATTTTGTATTATAATCTCATCTGGGTGCTGCTGAGTTGTGCAGTGTTCTCCACCTGAGCCAAAGCCTGTCTCCTGTGCTTCCTCCTCCAGGCCCTCTGGGGCCAGGCTGGGCATAGCGCCTCCCTTCCCTGGACAGCCTCTCCCTGGTGTGGAACAGCCGTGGAACATGCGCCCCTGGACTTTGTTCTTCAGAATGCCCACCCTTGGTTGTTTACTTTTCCCCCTGGACGGGGGTGGGGCACGGTCTCAAGTGCGTTAATAATGATGGAAGTGATGGTCTGATATTTGTGTTAACTGTGAGAGCTGTAGGCCCTAGGCTGAAATCCCAAGTGCATTCCTGGAAGTGTTTTTGAACAAGAGCTTGTGCATAGAGCCCAGAAGCCCTAAGCCCTGGTTCTGAGTGGGTGGGAAGGATCTGGGACCTGTGGTTTGTTTAAATGTGACATACAGGAATGTTCTGCCTGGCTGGGCTCTTCACAGTGGTCCTGTCAAGGAGAGGTTTGGGCGTTTATCCCCATTCTGCAGAGGAGGGACTGAGGCGCAGGGAAATGATGTAGCTCACCAGCGTCCCTTAGCCCATGGGAGGCAGCCAGGATGTGACTCCAGGGACTCTTTGCCAGCTTCCTTTCCCATTTCCCCTTGTCCCCCTGGCCCCTGGGGGCAAGATGAAGAAGTCACAGGAGAGGTAGGCTGCATTGTCCCCCAGCATAAGGAAGAGCTGAAAAGTACCCAGGTAGTGTAGAGGTGGGGAGTTTGGGTATAAGCAAGCATTAATCCCTTCCTCATGGCAAATGTGGACATGGTTCAGGGCAGGGTGGCAGAGAGTCTGTGGCCAACCTGGCCTCTGCAAGAGGAAGTATGAGGCCCACTCCTGGCTGGAGATTCACGACCCCAAAGTATTTCTTCCACTAGTGGCTCTGGGCTGTCTCTGGAACTGTCCACAGTCCATCTGTTTATGTTCATGTGTTCTAGTCATCCCAGGGGCCCAGCCCCGTGCAGGGAATATGTCAGTGTCCAAAATGAACCCTTCTGGGGTTCACAGACTAGTTGAAGGGACAGCAAAGAAGTAAACCAGTGGGCAGGTGAATTGGGGGCAATGATGAAATGGCAAGGAGTATGTCTGGGTATCCTCTTTGAGTGGAGTGAGCATGGAAACCCTGTGGAAGAGGGACATTTAACGAGGGACTTGAAGGGTGAGAAGGAGCCAACCAGAGAGATTCCAGCCATGATGGATATGTGTCAGAGTGTTCCAGTGCCCTGGGTTGGCACATTTGAGGAGAGGGGTGAAGCGGACAAGGGTGGGAGGGGTGAGGTCATAGATAGCTCAGGCAGCGGGAACTGGCTGGACTTCGGAAGCAGCAGGAGGACACGGTTAGTTGCTGGCTGCCCTGCAGAGAGAAAGTCATAGGAAGCAAAGGCTGACTAGTCATCCAGGAAGGGGACATCATGGCTGGTTCAGCATGGCGCCCTACAGGTGGGAGCAGTGGTCAGATTGGAGGCATGTGCTAGCAGGGGCATCCCCAGGACAGGCAAGAGGGAATGGACACAGCAAATTCTGGAGCAGGAAGGCTCCATGTTTCTGCCTGGAGCCATTTGGTGGGTGTTGGTGTTACTGTAATGATGGGGAATGTGGGGCTGGAGGAGAATCGAGAAGGCAGGCAACCCAGGCTTGCTGGTCACCATTACCATCAGTTGGGAGCAGGGAGACCAATGAGCCACTCTTGGTGTGCAGAGAGGTCTGGGGTCTGGATCCCCCAGGTGCCAGGAGGTCTCATGTCCCTCCCTTCTCCCCCCACCTGCCTTCAGTGATCAACAAATACAAGCGCCGGCGGTTTCAGAAAACCAAGAACCTGTTGACAGGGGAGACGGAAGCTGACCCAGAAATGATCAAGGTAAACACGAGTGGACCTGTCAGGTCCTGGAGGGCATCCTGCCATTCACAGCCCAACAGCCAGCTCATGGGGTTCTTGTCTGTGTGGGCTCAGTCAAGTCTCCCCACCTCTCTGAGCCTCTGTTTCCCTCTCTGGAAACAGTTAGGAAGCAGAGCTACCTGTCAGGGAGCAGGGAGGATTCTGGGCGAGATGGGTCCTGTCACTATCGCCACTCTCAGGTGGGGAGACTTGCCAGGAAGTGCCAGGGTCAGATTCACATGCAAGTAGCCAGGCCCAGGGCCCAGGCTCAGTATGGCAGAGTAGGGACTGATCATGGGGCTCCATCAGGAATTCTGGTGGGCTGGGTGCCAAGAGCCACCTCTCTCTGTGAGGTGGTCCCAGGCAGGAGGTCCCCGAGTGTAGAGGCTGCACACGAGGCCCCCTTCGCAGCCTGGCACACAGTCCCATCCAGGTCTGCAGGCCTTGGTTTTTTACTCTTATCAGGTGGCTGAGAGTCCAGGGTGGGTGGGGTCTGTAATGACTGGCATGGGGGCTGGCCGGGGTGAGCCTTTGGCCAACAGTCACAGTGATGGTTGCTCTTCTGCTGTCGCGATTGTCACGGGTGCCCTCAGGAGGAATGAGCAGGTGCTTCTGAGACTGACCACCCCTAATCTCCCCTCAGAGGGCCGAGGACTATGGGCCTGTGGAGGTTATCTCCCACTGGCACCCCAATATCACCATCAACATCGTGGACGACCACACACCATGGGTGAAAGGCAGTGTACCTCCGCCGCTGGACCAGTGTGAGACCCTCAGCCCCTCGGACTCCTAACCAGGCCATTCCCTTGTCTCCTGAGTTTCCATGTGGCTGGGTCTCCATCTCCCGAAGCTCCCCGCCCTGCCCTAGGCACTCCCCTTGGACCCCAGCACTGACCACCAGAACTGGTCTGCAGCCAAGGCTCCTCCAGCCCACCAGCTGTTTTTTAAAAATGTGCATTACTTGCTGACTTGAAATTGGGGCAATAACATGTAAAAACTCAGTTTTCTGACTTCTTTGACAAATCCCTAATATATGGTCACCTGTGGGGCAGCCATGGGCTGGAGCTGAGCCACAGCTGTCCCCTTCATTGAGGCCTGCCTGGCCTTTCCTACCCTGTCTTCTCCCCTGAGGTCTAGCCTCCCTCTAGCTCCTCATGGTACAGCTGAAAAATGTCCCATCTTTTAGTCTCTGTCAAGGGAGACCTCTGTCCTGGGAGACCTAAAGGGTCTCCCACCCTCATTGGTGCCCATGGCTCCAGCCCAAACTAAGCAGTGGCCCTGCTCCTTGTGCCTGCAGATGTGAAGTTTGATGCCGTGAGTGGCGACTACTACCCCATCATCTACTTCAACGATTACTGGAACCTGCAGAAGGACTACTACCCCATCAACGAGAGCCTGGCCAGTTTGCCACTCCGTGTCTCCTTCTGCCCTCTCTCACTCTGGCGTTGGCAGCTCTACGCCGCCCAGAGCACAAGGTCGCCCTGGAACTTCCTGGGTGATGAGCTGTACGAGCAGTCAGATGAGGAGCAGGACTCAGTGAAGGTGAGGCAGACAGTGGGGGCTTCCCAGCAGTCCTCCTGGGCTGCAGGATGGGAAGGGGAAGTAGGCCAGACTGGTGGCCTGGGGACCCAGCCAGTGCTCCCCTGACCAGTTTCACAACCTCCCAGGCCCCCCTCCCTGCCTTCAGCCCTGGCTGACACTGGGGATCCCAACTCCAAGGCTTTTGTGGTCCTCCTTGTCATAGCTTTTCTGTTTCCCTTGGCTAGACCCTCTGGGTCTGGACCTGCCCCTCCCTGTTTCTGTCCCATAGACTCTTTCTCCCTGACTTAGAGCTCTGATTCAGTGTCTGTGTTCCCTGTCAGTGTGTCCTTGAGTATCTCCATTTCTCCGTCTTTGTCTGCCTGTGTCTGTGAACTTGGGACTCAGCTGTTTGCCTAGGGTTGTCTTCTGTGTTGGATTTTTGCTCCTTATGCCAGCTGTCCCCTCACTTCTCAGTCATCCTGCCTCTCTCCCCATCGCTGTCTCCCTGTCTCTCTCCATCTCTCTCCCTTCCTCTCCATGCCCATCTGCCCACCTCTGACCTGCTTTCCTGGCCAGCTCATGCTCTCCTTCTCTGGGCAGCCCCAGGGGTCAGGGCTGTAGAGAGAGAATGTCAGCAGGTTCTTCTAGGGGTCCAGGAAAAAGAGAGAGGGGTGGGTTAATAAAGGTGTTGCATTGGTTAGCCCCCCAGCAAGGGCACAGCATTGCTCATAGGCATCTTCCCCACCCCCACCCTCAGGTTGCCCTCCTAGAGACCAACCCCTACCTGTTGGCGCTCACCATCATCGTGTCCATTGTCCACAGTGTCTTTGAGTTCCTGGCCTTCAAGAACGGTAGGGGTGGGACCCTGGGGCCTATGAGAGGCCATGGGGGCTGGGGACAGGAGGGTACCTGGCTGGGGGATAGGGCCTGCCCCCTCCCTCTTTCTCCTTTCCCGTAGGCCCTCCTCCTACCTGGGGTCTCTCAGCCCCACTCCCCAGAGGCCTAGTGAACTGGTGAGGGCAATGGCCCCAAAACTCCCAGTCCAGAAACTCCCATCCATGGGGCGTGGTGCCAGGGGAGGGGCTGGACCGGGGAACTCCAAGGCTGGGAGCAGGGAAGCCCCAGAGCTGCTCCCATCACTGTGCCCAGCAGGCTGCCTGCTGGGGAAGGCCCCTCCATGCTGAGTTGACAGAGCCCACCGGAATGGGAAGGTGACAGCTCTGTTCTCAGAAGGCCCCTAGGATTCAAAGGTTAACAACAGTGGTGATGGCCAGGGTTTGAGGGGAGCTGGCCCACTGCCAGGCACTGTTCTGAGTGCCCTCACCAATCAGCTCATTGAGTCCTTGCAGCCACAGCCCATAGGAAGAAAGCCTGTCGTTACCCCGACGCTTACAGTAAGGAAGCAGAGGCTCAGGGAGGTTAAGTTAAGTTGCCCTCAGTCACACAGCTTCCAATCGGCAGAACCAGGACTTAGACCACGGCAATTGGCTCCAGCAGCCACTTACTCCTTCTCTAGTGCTATTATTATTAAGAAGACAGTATTGCCATGATTGAGTTACCTTGTAGAAGATTGCAACATCAAAACTGAACAGAGGCCTAGCGAGTTCTGTCGGTTGGGGTCCCTCCTTTCCTGAGAGTTTAAGGTACAGAGTGGGTGGTCACTTGCCCAAGGTCATGCAGCAGGGGTGTGGGCCCTGGGCAAGCCCAGCTTTACACCTCATGCTTGCTGCCTCCCTGGTCTGGGGCAGGACTTGGATCCCTTTGACCGCACCAGAACCCCATCTCCAGACCCATTCTTCCCGGTCAGGACTGGGCGGGGCGGGGGGGGGTCGGGGTTCTATGAAGGTCCCCTTCAAATCTCAGGGTCTAATGGGAAAGGCAGAGCCTGTCGAATGTGCTGGAGCTCCAGAATCAGTTCCAGAGTGGGTTGGATGACAGGCTCCCCAGCCCTCGCTCACTGAGTGCAGAGCTCGCCCTTTGTGACCTTGGGCCTGGCTTTGCGACTGTAAGACAGGCATTGTGGTAGGTGGCCCAGGCTTTGGACACTCAGCTCAGGCAGGGTCAGACAGTGCTGTTGTCCCCACCTGACTGACCAGGGCTCAAAGACGGGCTAAGCTGGGCTCTGTGGTAGGGTCCAGGAGCAACAGTGGAAGGAACTTCAATTGGAGCCTTGTGTGTTCCGCAAGTGTCTGTGGGCCACTTCCCTCATGGTTTTAGGGCAGTGGCTGGAGGAGGAGGTCTTGAAGCGCGTGTCCCAGGTCTTCCCACCCAGGGGAGGTGGCCTGGCACCAGGGTAGATAGCCCAGGTCTGGTGTCACACAGGCCCACTTCCATCCAGATTCTGCCAGGCCAGGCTATGAGGCCTCAGGGAAGTGGCTTCTCTGACTGGACCTTAGCAGCTAGCGGATGGTGAGCACTTGGGATGTGGTTGCAGTCACTGTCATGAATCAAGGGACTGCACCCTGGGAGGGATTCGGACATGAGTACTTCATAGGTCCTGCCTGTTGGCTGCTCCAGGTGGCACCCAGGAAGCAGAGGCTCTTTATGGGAGGGGGAGGTGTGTGCACCCTTCTCCCTTGGACTACCCAGCACCTCTCCAGGGGTCTGAGGAGGGTGGGGCCGGGAGGGACTTGGCTTAATCTCCCTGCTTCTCAACTCCTGCGCACAGATATCCAGTTCTGGAACAGTCGGCAGTCCCTGGAGGGCCTGTCCGTGCGCTCCGTCTTCTTTGGCGTTTTCCAGTCTTTTGTGGTCCTCCTCTATATCCTGGACAACGAGACTAACTTTGTGGTCCAGGTCAGCGTCTTCATCGGGGTCCTCATCGACCTCTGGAAGATCACCAAGGTCATGGATGTCCGGGTAAGGCCGGGCTGCCAGGCTCTTTTCAGGGGCTTCCAGGGGTTGGGTTGGGGGTTGTCTGGACAGCCAGATCCTGGAGCTGGCCCCCGGGGGTTTCCCAATGCCTGCCACACTCCCAGGACTTAGGGGATTTTCATACTAGGGGATTTTTCAGGTCACACGTGGGGCAGGGGAACTAGGAACAGTGGGGAAGGGCAAGGGCTGGAACAGGCATGGGGGCGGGAGCCAACCTGGTACCTGACCGCAAATGGCCTCCCTCCCTATCTGCAGCTGGACCGGGAGCACAAGGTGGCAGGACTCTTCCCCCGTCCATCCTTCAAAGACAAGTCCACATATGTCGAGTCCTCAACCAAAGTGTACGATGATGTGAGTTTCCCCCATAGTGGGCCACAGGAAGGGTTTCCAAGTTCCACATACTCCTCAGGGACCAAGGGATGGGCAGTGGGTGGGGGGACCAGGGCATCTGCCTGCTAACTCATGAGCCCACACTTTATGACCTGTGTCACACCCTCTGGCGTCACCCACCTGCCATGTATACTTCCTGGCCAAATCCAAAGTTCCCAGGGCCACCTGGAAATTCCCCCAGGCTGGCCTGCCAGTTCATATGTGGGTGGGTAAGGATGGGGAACAGGGGTTCAGGGTGGGGCGTGTGGAGCTGGGTCCCAGCCTTAACCCTGTGCCCCACAGATGGCGTTTAGGTACCTGTCGTGGATCCTTTTCCCACTTTTGGGCTGCTATGCTGTCTACAGCCTCCTGTACCTGGAGCACAAGGGCTGGTACTCCTGGGTGCTCAGCATGCTCTACGGCTTCCTGCTGACCTTTGGTGAGCAGGCCTGTGTTGCGCTCGGCAGCCCAGTTAGGGTAGATGTTCAGCCGACATTTCTCCAGCTCACACTGGGCCATGCTGTGAACTTGGCAGTCAAGTCAGCCCAGCCCAGCTCTCCCAGTGCTCACAGTCCAATGTGGGAGACAGATTCGTCCCCAGACAGGGACAACTCAGGGTGGGCAGGGGCGGTACAAGGGGAGTCTCAAAGGGATGCGGGTCTGTGGGTCAGGGAGGGCTTTTGGGAGGCTATGAATGGTGTATTTCAGTCCTTGTCCTCGGGGGAACCCAGAGAAAATAAACAAGTAAACAAAAAGCAACTTATAGCATATGACAGGAGCTGTGAAGGGGTTGAAGTAAGGGGTGCACATTAGAGGTTGATCAGAGAGACCTCTCTGAGGAGATGATGTGTAAACAATCCTGAAATATGCCAAGAAGGGAGTTGTGCCCTGAGTAGGATGTGCCTGGGGTTTGGAAGTGGCGAGGAAGCTAGTATACCTGGAGCAGGGTGAGTGAGAGTGGGAAGGCTAGAAGCGAGGTCACAGGGGTCAAGGGTCAGGTCAGCACTCCCGTCCTCTGCTCATGGGTGTCCCCTTCCCTCCACCACCACAGGCTTCATCACCATGACACCCCAGCTCTTCATTAACTACAAGCTCAAGTCCGTGGCCCATCTGCCCTGGCGCATGCTCACCTACAAGGCCCTCAACACCTTCATCGACGACCTGTTCGCCTTTGTAATCAAGATGCCCGTTATGTACCGGATTGGCTGCCTGCGGGATGGTGAGGCCTGGTGGCAGACAGGCGGGTGGGCCAGTGGGAGGCTCCCACCAGAGCTAAGTGTGGGCAGCCCTCAGGGCCCTAGGCTGAGGCAGGTGCCCTGGCCCTAGCCCTGCCTGGGAACTCAGTCTAAGGGGCCTCGGCCCAGTCTTTGCAAGACTACCCCCACAGGGTGCTGGGGCCCTTCCCTCACACTGCCCCCCTCACCTCACCCTCAGATGTGGTCTTCTTCATCTACCTCTATCAACGGTGGATCTACCGCGTCGACCCCACGCGGGTGAACGAGTTTGGCATGAGTGGCGAGGCCCCGACAGCAGCTGCCCCCGTGGCTGAGGCCCCGACAGGAACAGCCCTCCCACCCCCACCCGTCCCTGTTCCCACCACAACCACCACTGCTACCACTAGGGAGGAGGCCGCCACACCCCTGCCTGCCAAGCCCACCCAGGGGGCCAGCTCTGCTGCCACTGAACCCCAGGAAGTCCCTCCAAAGCCAGCAGAGGACAAGAAAAGGGATTAACTGTTCCTGTTCCTCCTCGTCTGCTCCGGTCCCCGGTGACCACTGCCCCCGCCGCCCCAGGCCCCCCGCCTCCCCTCCCTGTCGCCCTTTCCCTGGACAGATAGGGCCAGGGCGGCAGGGGGCCCCCCTTGGACCAGGGCCCAGTACATGGGATAGGGGCCGGGGCAGGCCAGAGCACGTGGTTTATGGAGGCACCATCTGTCCGTCTGTTCCTGTTTCTAGCCATCTTGCCCCGCCAGCCCAGCACCGTTGGGAATCATGATGAAGCTGATGCAGTGCTGGTGGGGGTGGGGGTGGGGGTGGGGGCAGGTGGGGGAGGAGCCAGGGCCCCTCCGGGGTGCCTGTGGCCATCCATCACCTTGTCTCTCATCCCCCGACCATCACCCTCCTCCCAGACCGCTGCCCTTTAACAGTCTGGATTTAATAAATGTGGGTGTTTAACTTAAACTCAAAAACCCCCACTAGCCTTCCTTCCTCTGTCACCTGCAGGTTTGGGAGGGAAACCTGCAGGGTGCAGGACACAGGAAAGTGGGGACAGTGACTCTCTGGGCCAGGCACCTTTCTCACCCTTCTGCCCCTCCCAGCAACCGTGGGCTTCCGTAACTGTCCCCATTTCCCAGGTGGGGAAGCTGCTTGCCATGACCGCACTGCCCCGATGCTCTTACCCATGAGACTTGGTGCCTCACCTGTGCCACTGACTATCTCTGGGCCTCATGCCGCCAGGCAAGGCAGGAGTGCATGCCTGCATCATGAGCAGACACCCACCGCCCTTTACGTTCGCACCAGGCTTCCTCATTCAGCATTCCTGGGGCCCTGGGTGCACGACTTCCTTTCTCTGGGCTTATGAGCTCGCCTCCCAGTGTCATGGCATGGTTATGGGGGGAAATCCTCTCTTAGAGTGGTGCCCATCTGTAGCATTCAGAATTGTTGGGGTGTTACTAGCATCCTCAGTGCTGCCAGCACTGAGTACCCAGCCAAGCTCTTAGTGGGTGGTGCATGTGCCTTTCCAAAATAGGTGAGGAGACTGAGGTCTTGGGGTGTCCCTGGACTCCAAGGGGTTGGAACTCACATTGCTAGATTTACTTTTAGGGAGAATGGTCTCATTAGCACTGTGGGGAGAAGAGGCCCAGGGCTGAGGACCATAGCAGGCTCTCTTGTTCTCCATCTACCTGCCCATCTGCCCTGCAGAGTCAGGCAAGGAATCCACGAGGTCCTGGGAGATGTTGGTGTGTGCGGAGCCCCTTGTATACATACACATATGTGCACAGACACACAACTGCAGGGTTCTCCACTGCTAAGGGAGCACAGCCCGCTTCACTCCCTCCCCTGCTCTGCAACCATCCCATGACTCTCAGTGCCCCAGGAGAAAGTCAAGGTTCTCCAGCAGGGCTGCTCTGCTGGCCTCTCTGGCCACCTTGACTCACTGGTCTCATCTCTGGCTCCTCCCATATCCCAGTCTTTGGCAGAGCCTATCATCTGCACCCCACAATCACTCAGGAGCCTCACCTCTTCATTTCCACTGAGACCACCTGGTCCAGGCTCCTCCTTGCCCCCATGGGGTCCCTACCCAGCCTCTTCCCAGCCCTAGTCTGACCTCTCCACTCCATCCAGCAGCCAGAGAGCACTTTCTAAAGCACAAACCTGGCCCTGCCCATCCTCTGTTCAGAACTTACCGTGGTTCCCCTTAGAAGAAGAGCTCAGGCTCCTAACTGATGAGGAACCTTGGGGGGAGGCTTCTTGACCCCTATAACCTCATCTCCCTTGTTTTAACTTGCAGTGATGCTTAACTCCTGGTTTTAGATTATTCACTTCTCTTACCTGGGGACACAGGTGAGGTACACAGCTCTTCATCTTACCTTATGCATCTCCCAGGTCGCAGCTCTTAATATATTCTCCTGCAGGAACCCCTTCCTGACTACCCCTTTCAGCCTCCCCAACTCCCTGGGCTCCCACATCCCAGCCCTGCTGACTATGATGTGTCATCAGTCTGGGGACAGGTCATTATCCTCACTAAGCCTGTGAGGATAGAGCTAGGTCTGCCTCCGTCACTGCCATGTCCTGGAAACAGGGGAAGCACTCCAGGAATGTTTCCTGAGTGCATGTTTGCACAGTCCTGACTTTACAGACACACATCCAAAAGTGTGGACCTTGAGGGGGCCCACATTGACACTGATAGAAAGACTGCCATACAGTCAGTCAACAAATGCTCCCTGAGCCCCACCTCTGGATATTGCCCTGAGCTGGGGGATTCTGTGTACATAGCAGGGACCAAGACAACCACAGGTCTGGAGCTCAGAGCCCAGCAAAAATCTTGGGCATTGAGGATTTCTGGCATGTCCTTTCACTTATTAACCCAACAAACAATTGTGAGGCCTGATATTGGCAAGGGACAGTGGTCTTATAATAGGAAGCCACTAACCTATACTTATCATGAGCCAAGCTCTAAGTGTTGTATGTGGTTTACTTCATCTGTTAAATTTAATACTAATGTCCCCATCACCTTACTGGCCATTGTTCTACCCTCATCTCCGCTACTTCCCTAGTCTGTTCACTCCAGCCTCCTTGCTGTTCGTGCAATATGCCATGCATATTCCCACCTCAGGGCCTTTGCACTTTGAATACTCTTCTCTAGATATCCACATGGGTCTTTTACCCTTTTAGCTCTCTGCTCAAATGTCATTCTAGAGCCTCCCTCAGCTTCCTAACCCAAAGAGTACCCTCCAAACTCAATCCATATATTCTGCCTTAGTCTTCTGTAATATCACCATCACCACCAGATGTATTTGCTTATTTATTCTCCATCTTCTATTTCAATGGCAGGGATTTTTGTTATGTCCCTTGCTGTGTCCCAGCCTTTGGAACAGTGCCTGGCACCGTTATACCATGTGTAATAATAATATTCTAAGTAAAATGTTCAGAAGAGCTGATGAGAAAACAAACCCAAGAAATTAAGTAGTCTGTCCAAGGTTTCACAAAGTAATTTGACACAAGTATTTAGAACATAAAGTGCTTAAAACAGTGCGCAGCACATGTAAGAGCCATATACAAGTGCCAACTATTATTAGTATCTTATGTAATCCTCACAACCACCCTATTATTAGACCCATTTTACAGATCAGGCTCAGAGTGATGAAGTCAGTTGCTCAAGATCACACAGCTGTTAAGTGGGAAAGACCTAGGATTTGAACCCAGGCAGTTTGATTCTGGGTCTTCAATCATAATCTCTCTTGCAGTGCTCTTATCATATGCAGACTACAACATGCAAGCCAAACATATCCTTTCCAGCTTTTGTGTAATTTTGACATTTTTAAGTGGTTAAAAAAGCTCAAGAAGAATATCTCACTTCACATGAAAATTACATAAAATTCAAATTTCAGTACCTATAGTATTTCATAGGGATATAGCCACACTCATTGTTTCTGTACTGTCTGGCTGTTACTGCGGTATAGCAGGGTAAAGCATTGAGACCCTGTGGCCCTTAAAGCCTATAAAGAATAACATATTTGCTTTTTGGCCCTTTGCAGTTTTTAAAAAGTTTGCTTGATATTTTGCTGTCTAGCAGTAGCTCTCCAACTTGAGATATCCACATCACCTGAAGGGCTGAGCCGGGGGGGGGGGGGGCGCTGGGGGGCACACTTTGAGAACTGCTGCTGTATACTATTCTGCCTCCCAGGAGCAGGTACCAGTCCTGGCTTGGTGAGTGTTGTGCCCCAGTGCCGGCTCTGGCAAACAGCAGGTGCTCAGTAAGTGTACATCCAATGAATCAATGGGTCCATGTGGGCCATGGAAAGAAGAGGAACACTCAAATTTTACACAAGCAGACAGATTCTGTGCTCTGAGGCTGCTTGGCATCCAACTTGGAACCTAATGATCACCCAGTCATTCACGGGGGCAGGAGGCTTTAGGAGTGTGAACTAACCAAATGGCTGCCCCTTTTTGAGACCCAGTCTCTCTCTGCAGGAATCCTAATTCTATCACATGCCTCTGATGTAAGTGCCAGGTATGAGGTATTTGTGAGGTCCCCAGGTAAGCCCTTTGCTCAGGGGTCAGGCACACAGCTCAGTATGCACATTGGGGCTGCACAGTTACTATTCCTAGACTGAGTTACTGAACTTTGGCGCTGCAAGTGCTCTGAGCTGTTAGGAAACTTGAAGGGGCTGTGCGGAGGAATAAAACACGTATCCATTCATTCAATAAACATTTATTGGGCACCTACTGTGTTCCAGGCACTGTTCCAGGTACAGGGGATACAGCAAGGAATAAAACAGGCAAATATCCTAAAGCTAACATTCTTGCTGTAAACGTTTAAGTATCTTCACTCCCAATTTACAGTTGATGAAAATGAAGAGTAGAGAGACCTTGGAGTTTTCATAAAGATTATCATCAGTGACAGCTGTAGAGCTCAGGCAACCTCTGATTCCAAAGCTTCCCTTCCAGAGAGAAAACAAGTTCAAGTCTCGCTGGCAGACACGGGGGCGGGCCTCATTTTCCCGACTTGCTCCGTGGGTAAGGCGTAAGTGGCCCTAAGTAGGCCTCAGTTCTCTCTGCCAGAGCTACGGTCAGCATCCCCAGCCCCTCCCGAGGGCCCAGCCTCCTCTTCCCGGCCGGCCCCGCCCCCGATACCACGTGACGCGTGGGGGGTTTTCCCGTTCCCC